>JAGDFM010000725.1:0-12542 GCA_019155715.1 Phytophthora pseudosyringae
TCTTCGTTCGAGCGGTCGAGGCTCTGGCCATATCAATGCTACTGAGTGTGTGCTTCCGAGGCCAGCTCTTTCACTGGGTGCATGAGAACCCCGCGCCTGCCCCGAACGGATTCCCCTACACCAGCGCGTTCTTGGCAATCATTATCGTGATCGAGATGATCAAGCCGTCGTGCGTGTCCACGATGCTTGAGTGGAGCGTGCTCCGCTTCTGGGGCAAGATCAGCTTTTCCATGTACCTGTTGCACTCGTTCGTGATTTTTAACCCGACGGTGAAGGCGCAACCAGACTACTTCGACCGCTTCTTCTCGAGACTGATCCTCGTCTTGGCCATTTCAACGACGTCCTACTACCTCGTCGAGTACCCGTCGCTGTTGCTCGCTCAGAGAGTGTCCAAATTCCTTGCGGACGAAGAGAAGAAACCCTCGGGAGGAAGCTGGTCAAGGCTCACCTGCATGGAGCGCATCACTACTACAACGAAGTAAACAAAACGACAACAGCAAAAAAGGCAACAACCCAATTGTAGACTGGTAGCAATGTGTGCTTTTACCAATAAAGTCCAAGTTTTACAATGAAATTGCCGCCAAAACCTATACAGAACACTATAATAGGCAGCGAAAGTCCCAAACGTGCAGAAAGTTGGGACAATCGAGTTGAACTTGGCTAATCAGACGGTTCGGTTTTCAGCGCCACACGTATCCAGCCGCGCCATGGAGGGAGAGCGACTGCCGCTGCTGCCGCGCACGTCGACGGTGGAGGAGGCGCGGCAGCGCAACCTGGGCAAGCGCGTGAAGCTCCAGTCCAAGCGGCTGCGGCAGCTCTGGGCGCGCATCGCCGCCTTCTTCACCCCCCGGGACATCGTGGGCCTGGGCTCCACCTGTCGCCAACTGCAGCGACTGCTGGACAACGACCGTGTCTGGTGCGGAAACTACGATAGCGATAGTACCGTAGAGAGTGTTCGGTAGTGTGAAGCTTACCAGTGTGCGGCCATTGCAGGCAAACGCAGTACGATCGAGTGCTGAACCAGCACGCGACGAGACTGCTGCTTCCACATGCTGAGACGCGCTTCGACAATGAGCTTCCGACCAAGGAGAAACTCCGACGAGTGGTGCGACGACGTTGCTTGCGGATGAAGCTTTTAGTGTCGAGATGCAATGTAATTAACTTTTGCTGGCATGCAGATCCACGCACTGCATGTGCATGACCCGACCAATGCGCTGCAGAGGCGGCTACGTGAGGCGGAGCGAGAGGTCTTTCGGTTGGAGCTACGGCAGGTGAGCAACTGGATGGGTGTTGGTGTACTTGACGACAATGTGGAATGCTAACTATTTACTGTGGTGGCGCTCGGCGTCTTAGCACAAGGTGCGGAGTGTGGTGTGGATGAATGTGCCGCTAGTGCTGGCACTCTGTTGTCTGGGGGTGTGGAGCTACACTACCGCAACACCGGGGGATGATAATTATTCGGAGCCTGTTCGTACACCTCCGTCTCAGCTGCGTGGCGCGGGGGATATACCTGTTCCGCCAGCGCTTGTCAGTCCGGTGAAGACGGTGAGAACGCCCCGTACGCATCGATCCCGACACCGTTGTGATTTGCTAACAGTATTTTGCTTGCAGTTTGTACTCGTGACAGATCTGTTACTGCTAGTTGCCGTGATGATCTTGGGTGTTGGTGAACTGGCCGGCAAGGCGCTGTACACCGTTGGGGTGCTGGTGGCAATTGAGGCAGCGGTGATGCTAGCCGAGTTTGTGGCGTGGTCGTCGTCGCTTCAAGTCGCTCACGCTTTCCTGGTGCTGGCGATTCTTATTTTCAACATCGTTCTCGTTTCCAAGGAGAAGAAGAAATACGTCCGCGAGATGGCGACGTTCTTGCCATCTTACTAACGCAGCAACGAAAGTCGAATGCACATTCATGGCGTATACAATTTCCTGCCCAACTCAACTCAATATTCGTACTTCTCGAAGCAGCAGCCTGCCAGTCCCACAATTCCACTCGTGACCACTGGCAACTGCGGCCTACTCATCGGTCCAAACGTAGCATTTCGTGCAGCATCCGCCTCATCGTACAGCACACCGGAGCGCAGCAGGTCACTCGCTGTCTTCCGAAAGAGCGTCTCTCTCAGATGCCTCTCCTCTGGTCGTTCCAGCGGTCCCCTAGGGCGATTGGAAGGGTCCTGTCGAGACTGGACCCACTTGGCATTGAGCTGCTTCCCCACTTTCCTCGCACTAGCCCGCGCCAACGCACTACCGGTCGTCCCTCCATTCATGGACAGCCCCCTGTCGTTCTCTCCGTCCTCCTCGCTCCACCTGCTCTCTCGTCGAGCAGCTTGCAGCAACGCGTGGCGTCTGGCACTGGCCTCCGTAGCCGCACTAGTCTGCTCCTGCTCATCTAGCGGCGCCAACACCGGCGCCTTCTCCATCTCCTCTGCCTGTCGCTGCAACTGCAATGCAATGGCGCGACTGGAATGTTCCGTCTCGACCGCCAACGGGTTGTCGCTGTGCGGCTGCGCCTCCTCTTGCCGGTCCGTGAACGTCCTGATGCGGTCGCGACTCAGGAACGTCGGATCCAGCCGCTTGCCCGTGGCGATCGGCTGGCGACGGAAGAGCCTCTCGCTGCTGCGAATGGCCATGCCGCCTCCTTCGCGTTGGAGCTTGACGTTGCGCGCGCTTTCGTCGCTTAGTGCCACCAGCGGATGCGTGTGCGGGACGGGGGCACACTGCGGCGTCAAACGCTCGTCGCCGTCTCTAGTGGCGTCTCGTGGGAGCGGCGACGGTATTCTGCGCGTGTCAGGACGAGCCTTGGGCGCTGGCGGCGGCGGCATCGGCTCCAGCTTCTCCACTACATCCAGCCACCTCATTTTGAAAAACAACAAAAAAAAGGTGGCAAGACGAGAAAAAGAAAAGTTTTGATAAACGAGATGAAAAACGAGGGGACAAGTGGAATGGATGCAAGTGCCATACAATGGCGTTGGTTTTTTGTGCTTGTTACGCTGTTGATTTTCTTCCTAGCGTCCGTCACGGAACCCTACACTATCAGGCTGCAGTGGTCAGCTCACGATCGTTGGCGTACGTACAACCTAGCGGTCGTAGCGGGTAGAGTCGCCGCCGGGCGGGCCGTTCGCGTTGTTCTGGCGCTGCTGGTGCATGCTGCGAAGTCCAGCCTTGAGAGCCTCCAGGCCTCGCGGTGCCGGAGCCGCTGGCGCAGCCGAGCCGATGTGGTTCGATGGGTACGCCTGCGCCGACTGCAGACTGCCTCCGAACGCGGACTGGATGGGGGCTCCGCGTCCTCCTCCTCGACCGCCAAACCCACCTTGGTGTCCGCGGCCTCCAAAGCTGCCCTGGTATCCACGACCACCATTGCCGTTGTAGCCGCCGCCATTGTAGCCTCCACCGCGGTAATCGGAGCTTGGTCGGCCGTATGATGACTGGCCGCCGTTGTGTTGGTTGTACGAGTCGCCGTACTGACCGCGCTTATTCCGCGGCTCCTGGGAGCCCCAGTTGCCGTGACCGTTGGCCATGTACTGGTTGTACTGCTGCTGCTGAGGGGCGCCGCCGTACCGATCCACGTTCAGATTGTTGTTCGCGAAGCGCTGGTTGCCTTGCTGGTGGTACCCCTGCTGGCCTCCGTAGCCGCGACCACCACCGCCACGACCACCACCGCCACGGCCACCGAATCCGCCACGGCCACCGCCGCCGTTGTGGCGCGACATGTAGTTCTGGCGCACGTTTGTGTGGTTTGATGCATCACCAGCCAGATCCACGATGTTGATGTTGGCCTTGCCGAAGAACGGGATCGTGATACGCTTGTCGTTGTCTGAAATCAGTACTGTGCTGGGAGGCTGAGCACCGTCCAAGATCTTTGAAAGGTGCGGCAGCGTGGGTGGCAAGCGGTACTGGAAACTGTAGCATTGGTTGTTCGGGATGTCCACCAAATGCCTCTGGGACTTCTCTGGGCTGGGCACAATTCCGCCGATGGGGAAGAAGAGCGACTCAATGTAGATGAGCGTTCCATTAAAGGACTGCGAGATTCTGGGGTCAGCCTGTGCCTCCGCGAGCTCCGTCGTCGGCGGGTTCTTCGTCACTGGGCACTTGGAGTGGAAAAATACCACCTCCTTGCCGAAACGCGCGTTGCGTTTCATCTCCGCTTCGGTCAACTTCTGGTTCGGTTCCTTCATAGCATCCAGTAGCCGGCCTTCGTCAATGAACGGAAGCAGAACCACCCACAGCCATGGCATCGCCTTGCCATTCGGGTCAACAGGAATATCCTTCGGGTAAAAGTCAATGATGGGCGACTCCGGATCGGACATCAACCACCGGTACGACTTCGGAATAGCGTGGCCACTTCCTGCGGGGAAGACACCCATCAGCTGCTCGAACGGATGGAACGGGAGACCCTCCTCAAACTTGATCTCGAAGCGGTCGATGTTGCGCAAATCTGATGCGAAGGGGGCGTAGTGGAACGGGTAGAACCACTGCCACGAAGCACAACCGGTGTAATAGTATCGCATCACCCAGCACAGTCCCTCGATGTACGCGTGGAAAACGCGTT
This sequence comes from Phytophthora pseudosyringae, assembly GCA_019155715.1. Lineage (NCBI taxonomy): Eukaryota > Oomycota > Peronosporomycetes > Peronosporales > Peronosporaceae > Phytophthora > Phytophthora pseudosyringae. The sequence goes on from JAGDFM010000725.1 coordinate 4,544, forward strand.
CACGTCCACCGCCAACCTCAATATCATCTGCCTTCAGCTTGTCGCTGTAGTATCGCGTTTTCCAGCCGGGCTCGCCCAGACGCACAACATCTTGAATCTCCTCCCGGTACTGCTCCAGCTTTTTGTCCACGCTCTCCTTCACGCGTGCCTTCACAGCCTCTTCTGGCGACAGGCCCCCGTATTTTTTGTCCGCAGCAATAATGTCCTTATCAATGCGACGCTTCTTCAGAATCTCGACAGCCGAGTCCTTCGCAGCTGCAGCACCAATCTGATCCCTCTTCTCATTCGACAAGCGCGACTTCCGTCTCCTTTCATTTTCTGCCTGCTTGATTGCACGACGCTGGAAAATCACGTCTTCCACCTGGCCAACCTCAGCGAGAATCACATCGACACGGGAGAGGTCCACTTGGCCTCCATTCGTAATATATCCACCCATAGCCGGTAGCAACTTCGCGTAGATCAAGATCAGGAAGTCCAGAGCACCGTCACGAATGTCCAGCGACGGCAGGTGCGGCAAGAAATCGTTTCCGACGAAGAAGCACAGGAACACGAAGTCGTCGACCACACGCTCGAAGTCGTACTCGAACGGCAGCACGCGCGACAGGGGCTCAAACTCCACCTGCAGGTACTCGCGCAGCGTAGCGATGTGCAGGTACTGCAGCGGCTTCAAATCCGATGCAATCAGGTCAGCATCGTGTTCGCCAAACTCGCCGCGTTTCCGCTTGTTCAGCGTGGTTCCGTTGGCGTCCAGCACCATCTGCTGCTCCTTTTGACGCTCCCTTTCATACTTCTGCTTGCCGAACAGCACTTCCTCACGCAGGATCGAAAACTTGACTTCGTGGGTTGCGAGTCCCAGCATGATGAGATCGGCGTCCAGACCGTGGAGCACGTGGTGCTGGTTGGGGTCGTATCCGGGCTGCGAGCGCTGCACGCGGATGTACTGCATGAGCTTGTGCTCCCCCTCTCCGGGCACGCCCGCATCAGACAAGACGACCTTGATGCTCTTCCATGTGGCGTTATTGTTCACGCGGTCCCGGACGTAGAAGCGCAGGTGCTTGGCCAGCTTGGCCATGAACTTGGTGCCGGGCGTGATGACGTTCGAGTCCCAGGGCTTCTCCTGCTTGCTGGGCACCTTGTGGCCCAGCGCGCTCATGTACTCGAGCGCCTCCTTCTCCACCTCCACGCGCTGCTCGGCCTCCTGCGCCGCGCGGAAGCGGCGCGCGCGCTGCTGGTTCATCTTGGCCCGCGGGGCGACGCCGTCGATGGCCAGGTACAGCACGCGGCGCGGACGCACGGCGGCCACGAGGCGGTCCACGTAGGCCATGACGCGGCGGTACATCTCCTCCTCGGTCTTGGGCGCCTCGCCGTTCTCCGGGTGCGCGCACGGGTGGATGAGGCCGTTCATGTCCACGTACAGGTTGTCCACCTCGAAGCCGTTCGGGTTGGGGCCCGTGGTGTCCGTCAGCTCGAAGTGGCGCTCGCCCTCGAGCACCACGGCGCGGCTCTCGACGCAGTCAACGACGCATTTCGGGTACTTCTCCTGCACCCAGCGGTAGAAGGCCGGCACGCCCATGATCTGCAGCCTCAGTAAGCAGCAAGTCCCTTGTGTTGTGCGGCACAAAAGGGAGAAGAATGAGACGAATCGATTGGTCGCCGGAACAGTGTGGCGCACACTGAGTACCTATCCTACAGCATGTTTAAATGATCTGATGTAATAGGTTTGTGGTAAGTGTTCGATCACTTTGGGAATTAAAGTCTGGTAGCCATCAGCAGCGGGTCATCATGGCGTCCAGGAGTCCAGGCGGCCGCCAGATCCAGGTACTGCTCACGCTGCACGACGGCGAGCGCTCGTTCGGCATGTCTCTGGCGCAGAAGAGCCCGGCCCTCGGGGCCAAGTACACGGTGGTCTCCAGCGTCTTCGCCAACTCGCCCGCCGACCGCGCAGGTGTCCGCAAAGGTTTTTTTTTTTCGTCGACCCTTTCATCGTGCGCGTTGCGGTGCCCCCAGTTGCTGTCGATGGAGTCCAGCGGACTGAGAATTGTTTTTTATGCACTGTGTGGTGGTTTTTACGGCAGGATTCGTGGTGCGGTGCATCAACGACAAGCCCATGGGCGGACTGACGGTTGCACAAGTCGCGAACCACTTCCGCAACGTGGGGGAGGTGCGCGGCGGGTTGTCTTGGGGCTGAGCGAGAGAATTGGAGCTGCTGACTGATGTGGTTGATGGCTGGCGGCTTGTACCAGGCGAGGATTACGCTGGAGATTGTTGAGGGTCAAGTGTCGCCGCGGACTTCGGCTTGCACAGCTGCAGCGACGTTCGGAGGTGTTGCCACGCTACCGAATAGACCGACGACGCAGGGTGCGGGTGGTGATAGGGTTGAGCAGCGACCGACAGCTCCGGTGACAGGTTTTTCTGCTGTTTCATCAGGGAGGGCGATTGCAGCTCCAGGGTCGGCGTTGGCGATTCCGAGAGTTGCAGCCCCCAAACAGCCAGTGTTGAGGCTTGGTACGAAGCCCGCTGCAAAAACATTGGGGTTGCACCCGCAGAGTGCATCTGCGTCAGAGCCCAGTGCTGACGCGAAAACAGTGAGTTCGAGTCGAACGGATTTGAAAAGCAAAGCTGTCGGACCGGTACTCCGGCTGGGACCCAAACCAAAACCTGTACAACTTGAGAAGGCTGAAGGGAAGGTGGAGGTCGCGGCAAGCAGGGTTGACCCTAAACCAGCGGCCAAGAGCGTTTCGGAAAAGCCAAGCAGTGCACCCGCAGCTGTCAATCAGCCTGCTAGCAGCAAAGTACTGCCAAGCCCTGTCCAAGCGATCGATGATCCCAGAAGTGTTGCAGGTGCCAAAGTGACCCCGACTGCACAGCCCAAAAGCTCACCAGCTCCCGCTGCACCCGCAAAAGTCGTCGCTCCTGTGCCGTCTCCACCGAAGACAACACCTGAACCAACAGTGCAGACGACGGCTCCAATGTCAGCACCGCCTACTCCAACTGCAGCGGGAAAAACTGTCGTGGTACCAGCTTCACTTGCCAAGGAGGCTAAAACTGCTGTTGTGGTGGTGCCCACCGGTAACACTATTAGGCAATCTCCACCACTCCCACCTTTGTCTGCTAAAGCTTCTGCAGCAGCTCCACCTACTGCTTCTCCGAGGATAACGACTAGGTCAGGCTCTGTTACACAAGGATCCACAGTCAACGCACCAGCGCGGAGTTCGAGCGTAGCGCCTGCAGAAACTGCAACACAGCGTACAGGAGTGCAAACCGAAACTGTAGTCCGAGAGGCAGTGATACAGCCGCCGGAGTCAGCAGTGGTGTCAGCTAGGAGGAGGACGCCCCCATCTCCAGTGGTAATCCCATCGATGCCTACTGCTGATCCAACTAGGAGTACAAATTCAGCACCAGTGCGAAGTCCTGCCACGTCAACTGCAGTTGCTCTATCTGCACCTGCCCCAGTAGGGCCTGTGGCAGCACATGCACCTGCTGCCACGAAAAGTGGTAAAAAACGCGGAAGGCGACGCAAGAACCCTGCAGCGTCATATGGCACAACAGGTAGCAGAGGAAAAGACAAGGCAAAGAAGTCTTCGAAGCACCAGCACGAGAGCAATAGGGTGGATGCCATGATGGATGACGGTGCGTTCATATCTGTATTTCTAAATGTACGCAGTGATGTGGTGGAAACTAACTGAAGTACTGTTGCTGTTCTTGCAGAGGAATTGTATGCGTTTTCTTCAGGGTCCGATTTGGAAGAATCGCCATCCAAGAAATCTGCTAACGGTCGACGTCGAGGAGCTACCAACCGCACGCGGCATAGCCTTACCGTGGACCGGTTGGTTGGGATGGGATTCACACAAGAAGATGCGGAGGCTAGCGTGAAAGAAATTGGCGATGACCCGGATGCCTGCATGGTTTGGATTATTTCAAAGATTGAGGAGAGACAATTTAACGAAGATCTCAACCGGGCGTCAATTCAGTCGGAGGAATCAAAACGGGACGAAGAGAAGCGAGTGAAGACGATGGAGAAGGAAACGCTTGCTCACGCCACGAAGTTTATGGCCCTGTTTCCGACAGTGAGTATTTTTCCCTGGCGACATTTGTGGCAGATTTTGTTTCTGTACGAGTTGACTAATTTACCCTTTACTTGTCACTTTGTTGTAGTCCTACATGGTTTGCCCCGAATCTACTGCATCACACTTGAAGAAGTTCTTGCAGTCGACGATTGATCGTGTAAATGCAGAGGCACATATTCGTGAGGTCCTCTCCAAACTCCTGGCCCTCGAAGGCAAGTCTATCCGATGGTACAAGGAAGCGTCCAGATCCTACATGCTGGAGCTTGCCGGACGCCTGGACGGCGTGTTGCAAACTCACGAAGTAATGACCTGCTGCGCGCGTGTTTCCGCAAGCGAGGTCAATTCTCCCAATGGATCTTGTGCGCTCGTCCAGAAAGTATTAGAAGAAGTGAAGGCGCTGACGAAGGCATTGTTCGAGATGCCAACCAACCAGGGGGGTGTACCCCCGGTATTCCTTGAGTGTGACGAGACGACGAAGTTTGATCTTGACGACGACGGCTTTGAAGTCGTCGAGTAATCTGGATGGTGAAGCGATGCACACCAGCCAGCCTGTGAGCTGAAGTTAGTGCGGCAAGTACGGATTGGGGCGTCGCGTTTAAAATGTTAAAGGACCGTGTCGCCAAATGCTTGACAGTCCATCTACTCTCCCCACATTTGTGTTTTCTGACATTCTCGTTTATTCCGTCACGTAGATGCCCTCTCCAGCGAACCAGAGCGTGTCCCCGTCGCGCATGGAGCTGGCACTGACTTCCTGCTGGCCGTTGATGGGGCAGCGCGGGCAGTTGCTGTCATCAAACCTCGATTTCGAGCTGGTGTACAGCAGGTGGTTCGTGGATCGGTGACGCAGACGCACAAGCTCTCCGCGTTTCCAAAGCCCGTCGTCTTCGCACTGGCCCTCGGCTGAGCACTGCTGGTTCTCCTGGCACTCGACGACCCACGAGTCCATCCTGTCTCCTTCCCCTGCCACGCCAAAGGCGCTGACTTCGAGGCTCTGCGACGACAGCGGCGCCTTGAACATGTGCGAGTGCAGGTTACGTCGCGTCTGCATGTGTTCCAGGCGGATCGTGGCTCCGCATTTAATGGGCTTGCCCACTTCGCACACCGGGGCGCCGTCGCCCTCCTTGACGAGCCAGTAGCTGTTGACATCATTGCGCGCCATGTGCGTGGTGACCGACTGCTGGCCGCTGCCGCTGCCGTACGCGATCTCGTGCGAGTGCAGCCGGTAGCGACTCGGCTCGTGCACCAGCTTGATGGAGCTGCCGCACGTCACGTGCTCGAAGCCCTGTGGGTCTGCAGTACAAAGCGTTAGTGTTTCACTACGGCAGTCAACAAGAACGAGCCAATCCACTGCCGGCCGGCCGTACAGCTGAGGTCGGTGGATGAGTCCTGGGCGCAGGCCTCCTCGCACGTGAAGGCGTGGTGGTCGCAGCCCACCTCGCGCACGCGGCGGCGGCCTTCGCACTCGCAGAAGCCCGAGAGCCCCGACGCGATGCGCTGCGAGCACGCGGCGTCGCTCTGCGGATCGCGCACGCCGTGCGGGTCGCAGCTCGAGGTCGCGCGCCACTTGACGCAGTAGGCGGCCGACTCGGCCGCGCTCGAGGGCAGCGCGCTCAGCAGCGCCGGCAGCAGCAGCAACAGTCCGGCGGTGCGCATGGCGGCGAGCAGGAAGGTGAAGTGGCTTGCGTGGCAATCGTATCCAGCCCAGTACGTACGGCGAACCTTCACGCGACATCTAATGCTGACTAGGGTTTTGTATGGTCGTTTACAGTTGTCAAGTTTCACAGGGAGGTTACTTATGGTGTGGCGAACACAACTTTCTGCTTGGATTTGCTCATCACTTTTGTTCTTGATAACGGATTTAATGTTTTTGGTACCGATAACAGCAAACATACCGTTCTTGATGAGGTTGATATCGTAGCGCCCGCTGTTGAAGCCAAATACCGGTACTTGGTCAAGCTGCTGCTTAATTTTACCATAATCCGTCCTCTGTTTACCAAAAATAATGATACTATGGAAATCGAAGAAGCTCGAATATTTGCTTCTCCAATCCATCTATCTACGTCATCCAAAGTGTACTTTTTGGTCAAATCTACTCCAGGGATCTCCATACCTGCTAATCCGTGGGCGTTGATGATCTTACGGAGCAGCGACTCATACTTGAATACGTTGTATCGCTGGATTTTCGAGCCAACGTCGGCAATGTATTTGAACATATCCGTAAGCAAAGCCTTCGGATCGTTATTTACAAAGCAACGCACCTCCTCAGTTAAGCTATCCGCTACCGATACTGATACCGGAATGTGCTCGTTTGTGAAAACTGTGCTCTGTCCATGTTGAACCTCGTCGCCCGTGTCCAGCGCGAGGATCTTCTAAGGCTTGAGCGTCTTGAGTTCCTCGGCGGCGTCCACGTTGCGCGCCGTGGCGATGACGTTCCAGCCGTGCTTGACGTAGTGCTGCGCGAACGTGAAGCCGATGCCGCGGTTGCTGCCGGTGATCAGAGCGGTCTTGGTTGCCATGATGGAACGGGATTTCGCTGGTCGAAAGATACGCTTGAGCGGCAGACAGGGAATTCAGAACTGAAGTGAGGCCACACGCCCAGCCTAGCTACATCTGCATCGCCACCGATGATATGAAAATGCTTGATATTACTAACTACGTCCCGGCTGGTACAAGCTACGACAAGTATCTTACTACATATCTCGGTGGATGTAAGTGTGATGACAGGATTCGATGTGTTTGTGGTCTTAGAAAAGGAATATTCACCTACGAGTACATCAAAGCTTTCGAGGTGCTCAACGAGATCAACATCTCCCCCCAAATCAGCCTTCGACAGTGCGCTTCGTGGCACCAGCATCAGCAATGCTGACTACGAGCGAGTAAAGTTCGTGTGGAAGCACTATGATATGAAGTCTATCAAAGATTTACTCATCTGGTACAATATTCTGGACGTAGTCCCGTTCATCAAGGCTATCAAGACCCAGCGGCAGTTGTTTAAGGGATTCGAGCTGGATATGTTTGCTGACGGTGTATCGCTGCCGGGACTCAGTGAGAAGGTCATGTACCAGACTTGCTTCAACAACCTCCAAAAGAAGTCCCGGGAGCAGGCTGAAGCATTTAGTTTCCCAGCTAAGCGCATGAGTGGATACAAAAGCCAGGATGCGGGTGCTGGTCGNCAAGGCCCAGCGGGAGCTGTTCAAGGGGTTCGAGTTGGATATGTTTGCCGACGGTGTCTCTCTCCCTGGGCTAAGTGAAAAGGTCATGTACCAAACTTGCTTCAACAATCTCAAAAAGCAGAGCCGGGAGCAGGCTGAAGCATTTGAATTCCCGACTAAACGCATGAGCGGATACAAAAGCCAGGATGCGGATGCTGGTCGCGAGTACGACATGACTATCGAGCATCTGAGTGATCTACTCAAGCGACAGAAGTACTTATGCGGTCTTTGCTACTGTCAATTGACGACAGATACAGCATCTGCCGATCGTGTCAATAACAAGCTAGGTCATATTGATGGAAACATTCTGATCAGCTGCATCGAATGCAATGTCGCACGTAAGGACATGCCGCTCAGTGGGTTTAGATACAAAAAGCTACTTGACTTCAACTCAGATAGACTGGTCTATAGCATTGATAAGGAAGAATCGAAGATCTATGGTAAGATGAAAGGAAACATTGCTGGAGGACCATCAATTATATTCAACCGCTACGCTAAGCGCAACGAGACCAAGATTCGGAATGGCAAGATGTGTAAGAAAACCATTGGATACGATGCTAACGCTCTGTACCTGTGGGCTCTTGGAAACGATTTGCCATGCGGGCGATTGACCACCGTCGATGCTTATGATGGTATCATCGATGATATCAAGGCTGACAAGGTCTTCGGCTTCCTCGAGTGTGATATTCGTACTCCTGAGCACCTTAAGGAATATTTCAG
>JAGDFM010000726.1:0-13375 GCA_019155715.1 Phytophthora pseudosyringae
CTTCGAGCTAACTTCCTAGCAGGCGGCAGGTCGCTGATTCTAGGACCAACAGGCACAACTTCGGCTGTCGTCCACTTGATCCAGGTGCTGCGCCATAGATTAGGCCGCACTTTTCGAAGCAGAACCCTGCGCCGAAGAACGCTTGGCTCTGCAGGACGCGTCTTCATCAAGGCTAACTAACGTGAGACGTCTACTTTGAATAATCTATTAAAGTGCCCCCTAAGTTAGCTCGAGTGCAGCAAAACCAACCAGAATACTGCTCTCTGGTAGCTGAAAAACTAGTTGTAAAGCAGTAGCTTTACAACACGGTTGCAACAGAGATAAAGCAAGCTCCTTCCTAGACGGCAAAGTGAGCCAATTACCCGACGTTCCGGAAGTCAGGAACCGTGGCGAGGTTTGTTTCAGCTCCATCCTCTTAATTAAGTCGGCTTAGCCTCCTTGCCAGGAACATCCAAGCGAGTGGACAAATCCACTGAATGCCATTCGCGCTTCCAACTTTGCCTTCGATTTGCCTTCTTCACTAGTAAAAAACAAATGATCCGTCTAAGGCCTAGCTAGCTATTGTGGTGGTGACAGCAAGTCACAGGTGCTGAATTGCAGGAGTTTCGGATAGTTTAGTAGCCACGTCGCCTGCCCATTGATCAACTGCAGAACGTCTAACGTTCCCTCCGCGGCGAGATCCCTCACCGTCAACTGGATGAGTCCACTCGACGGTACTTCGGTACGTCCGAGGCGCTAGGTTTCCATCGATGAACGCCAACAACAGACTCGCGTACACGACGCATTCCGGATGCGAGGTGCAGACGCTTTGGGCACTAGAAATGACTTGGTAACCGACCACCAAAACCACCCACGCTACACAAGAGTGAGCGCGCCATGTCAGCACTTTCAGCAAAGACAAAACGGTACAATATCCCGACGAGCCCAATCTGCAGTGTGAGCCAGAAGTGTCCGTCGTCGTAGTCTGCGGTGTTCACATGATAGTGGGCAGTCTGGTTTGGGTGCCTTGAAGGATGATGAGCTTTGGGTCTCCCCTGAGCTCGGAGCCGCATCATGTATTGATGGAGCTTTTAACCGCAGTGGCAGCGCTGCAGCAGGTATTCTTACGCATCAATACCCTGGACAAGAAGATCAGAAAACAACTGGATAAGGAGAACAACCAACTGGAACCATTGCGTGAAAAACCCTGAATAATCTCTTTGGCATTCTGTGGGAACAACTATCTCAAGCGAGGCTCAAAGCCGCGAAATTCCTGGCTACGACAGGAATAAATTAAGATTTGGACCTGCAGAACAACAACCACAGCACAATCCATGAATTCATTCGACAAACGGTGCCGCAACATTATGCGAGTGTTGCGGACACCCACAGACAGACACAAGGCATCGTCGCGCGTCTTACTACATTCAGGCTTCTATAGAAAACAAAACATAATGAAAACCAAATAGAAGGCCACTTCAATCCCGAGCTGGAAATGGCATTGTGAAGACCAATGTCATTGAATTGTTTTGCTTGGTGGAATCCAGGCGCTGGAGGCGATAGTTGGGCTTCTCCGTGCGGTCCCAGGTCCTTCTCAGCAGTGACTTGAGCCGTGCAGTGCGCGACAACAAACGCAGAGATCACAACTTGGACGACGTTTATGCTTTCGTTTCTTGTTTCCTTGAAGGCGGCCAGCCTCGAGCGGTCCGAACGAAGGGAGTCAAATTCCAGAATGAGGCGAGGCGTTCCAAGCGAGCCTGTCACCGCGCTGCCGTCGTCGATACTGAACTGCCCTCTCGCTAAGTTGAATAGCATCCCAGCCACTTTGCTTGTTACCACTGCGCTATGGCATTGCATCGACAGTCGCTGCGTCTTCACCTCGTCATGCTTTTTTCAATGCAACCGAGCCATTTCTCCTCGACAGGGTCACATGGGTCGCCGACCCCGTCTTGGATCTGTCGGCGACGCACTTGAATCTTAAAAGGATCTGGATTGCAGGCTAGAACCTGCATCCGATGGTTGTAGCACATCCCCACGGCCCACGTGCTGGGTTCCAAACCAGGTAAACGGCACTGTCGATACGGAACTCCGTCGCACATTTGGATCGTGGCCGCAGTTGGCGTTTGGGAGAGCCCTGAGTACGGCTGGCAAACATCATCGGGGAACTCCCTGAATACCCGCAACGTTGTTGGAGTAGCTCTGAATGAGTGGTCTTCCAGGCACGGAGTAGTGCTACAAAATGGGTTAGTGACGTTGCAGACCCCAAGGAAGCCATTGCAGCACAAAGAAGCCCCTTGGTACACAGCAAAGTGGACAATGTCGCCTACCGAGTTGAGATCTGGGATCCAAGACAAGTGCGACATCACACTAAACTCCAGTCTCTGTAGATGCGGCAGATGCTTGAACGATGGGAGCTCAGTGAACTTGCTCATGCGAGCAAGAACCAGACAAGACAAGTTCGGTACACCATCCAAAGGAGGTAACCGGGTCATTCGTTGGTGGAGGCCAAACTGCAAGTAACGCAGCTCGGGCATCTCGCTGAATAGATCATCGGCCAAACCACCGAGGTTGTCGCTTCCCACCTTGCCTTCAATCTGTCTGTAGAGACCGCACACAAGTGTGTTAATCAGTAGACGACCCGACGAGAGGCGTTAGGTAGTGTGTGGCGGCGTACAGGTAGTGCAGCTTGCGGAACTCCTTAGCCCACGCCGGTAGCTCCTCAATTGCACAGTTGATCAAAGACCTAGTAGAACAATTATGTGCGTCAAAACTACCCGTGCGGATTTCAAACGAATACACAAACTTACACGAAATGGAGATTGTGGCATTCTCGAAGCTCGTCCGGTATCACCGTTAGCTGCCGATTGATCAGTTGAAGCGTCTCCAAAGTACCTGCTGCTGCCAAAGCCTTGACTGTAGCTGCAGCGTCGACCGGGTGGGTCCACTCGTAGTACGTTTTCGGTGCGCGATTCCCATCGATCAGTGCTCGACACGGACAGAACTCGGTCTCTCTCCAGCGGTACGCGAAGACGACGCACTCCGGGTGGGACGAGCAAAGTGCCTGGGAAGTTGAAACAAAGTGCTGCGTGACTGCGAGGACTCCAATGCTATACGCGAGGAAAAGAATGGCGGCTGACTTTGGAGCTGCGCGTTGACACGAGCGACGGCCATTTGCTAGCTTGGGGGACTCCAGTAAGGATGAAGGCTGCTGCGCCGTCGACCCTTTCCTCACACTTTGCTGGCGTTGCCTCTGGGTCTGCATCTGGATGAGCACCTCCGCCACGCGCTTGAAGCGATACGAAAACCCAACATTCATCCCAATCCGTAAGAAAAAATCCGACACCGTGCGGATTCGGAGCGAGTCGAACGAAACGCGGAAGAGCTCAATCTCCGTGGGGCTGGCGAACATCCGTGCGCGTCTTTCAAAACTCCCAACGGGAAGCAGCTCCATGTTGATGTGGTAGACCGCACGATCCAAGTCGAAGTTGTACGCACTGTACATGAGAACAGCTACAGGGAACAGCACGGCCGCGCCCAAATCAAAGAGCGAGTCGATGAGGATCTCCGCAAACGCAGTGTATCTGTGACTCACGATCTCGACCGCGCACACGAGCGAGTTGAATGCTGTGAACGCTGCGAAGCCAAACGTGAGCTCAACGGGCGTCCCCCTTTCCAGCAGTTCGTGGAGCATCAGGGCCTGCATCGTCAGGTCCAGCGCCTTGAGACACAAGTTCTACGATAGCAAGTACACGATGTGAGCAGCTCAGCTTCGGACTCTTGCTCTGTGCTTTGAAGGGGGTTTTCGTACGCACCTACCCACAATTTGCGGTGTTTCCCACGGAAGCTCGTGAGCTCTTTCAAGAGCGCGTAGAGCTCCCAGATGAGTCGGTAAACCCTGTCCTGGAAGTCCAGCTTGGACCAGGAGCCGGACTGCGCTCGGCTCGGCACGCACCTCTCGAGGATCCGATCAAGCAGCGACCCCTCCACGTGCTGGTATTCTCGCCAGACCAGCATCTGGAACAGAACGGAGAGGTACAAGGCAATGACGACCACGAGGCCAGCAACGCTAAACGCCTGCAAGACGGACAACTCCTCGGGGATGAGCCACAACTGCCCGTCGTCGTACTCGCTCGTGTCCATGAGGAAGTTCGCGGTCGTGTTGGGGGCGAGCGTCAGCAGGACCAGCCACACCGTCCAGCAGATGCACGTCACCGCCACCACGACCATGGGGGGGCCCAACCCACCGAACGCGTCTTGGAACGACACGTACTTCAACTGGATCGCCACGACGCTGCGTCGGTGCAGCTTGGCAACAGACGAGGACAAGCCGCGGGTCAATTCTCGGGACCCACCGAGGTCAGGGGGTGAAGGTGGAAGGGCGCTCAACGGAGCGACCGCAGACGTCGTCAACTTCCGCCACGCACTTGGCGGAAGCTCTCGGACGACTGGGCCGCGCTGGACGAACAGCGCTGCTGCTGCTGGCCGCGTCTTCATGTTCGAGCGCGGACTTGCACGGCTGCTCGTCCAAGTTTAGCGTGGCGAAACGATAGACACAACAACCGGCAAAAGTGGTCGAGCGGTTAGCTGCCATGTCGGTCGGTTCACGGGGGGACGGCATCACCCCGCGACTTACCCGCCGAGTAAGTCGCCAGGTGTGGTCACCGACGAATAGACTGAATGCGAATCAACTCTTGGATCACCGGAGAGATTTTAATCTCGAAAAGGTTTCGACCCAGGCTGGGGCTGACGACCCATTTCGACATGTTCGTCCAGCACGGTCAAACCGTGACCGTCCTTGACTCAAGCTGTCGCGGTGGTCGACAGCTTCGTCAGGTTTTTCGCTCCGAGAAAGGCCAGCAGCGGGCGATTGGGCGTCTACGGCGCTGACGCAGGAAGACGTGACGGCGCCGTAGCTTTTGCTGTGCAAGCCTGACGGCGTATCGTTGAAGTACATGTACCAGGCGGGCTGTGCTGCAAATGCTGCGCATGTATTTTCACTAAATAAGAAATTCCTCATAAACGGTAGAGCCAAGCAAGAGGAATGCAGTCGACGAAAGCCAACCCTGTCGATCGCTTTAGGTCTTGAGGACGCGGAGCGTGCAGGTAGGCTCGCAAACGCCCGCAGGATGCCGAGCGCATCGGAGCCCGGTTCTGCCGCCGAATGGCTTGCTGGCAATTTGCCCTCCACTTGCCACTGGCAAAATGGAGCGTCACCGGTCTCTCTCACAACCGTATCTCCGCGACTTGTCGACGAAACCCCGCAGCAGAGCCCGGGCGGCGAGTGCGAGCGTGTTTTTGCCGAATTTCCCTGGCTAGCAACGAAGCGTTAACTGCAGTGCAAGACAGCGATCGACTCGTTGCATTTCCCCAGCTAGACGCCCAGCGAGCACCAGCGGAGGAGCAGAGTCTTCAATTGGTCCCTTCATACAGCATGGTCCATTGAAGACTGGGACCAATCGGCAGCAACTATGGAATCCTTTTAAGGAATGTACAAAACAAGTACCTCCAGCTACATGTTCCCAAAAACAATGTTTTTCTTTACAGCTCGAAGCTGTTTCAGCGATTGAGTAGCTACGATGCAGAGAGCGCCTCTGTTTAATTAATCACATGCTCGCAAAGGCGTCACCACGACCATTCATTACACCAGCCCAGTTCAATCACTCCGTTGCTGGAATTGCGATCTCAACTTGAGATTCTCGAGATTTCCAGTTGCATCGAATTGCATCGAATGTCAGCCGTCGATTGCCCAAATTTTGTTTGATAACATGTCAACATTTCCCACGAGTACCACTCCGACAGGGACATAAGCGTTACGTCAGCCTTCAAGTCGCACAGTATCGCCGCCCTTGACTCTCGACACCATTCCGCAATTTGCCACCTCGAGCGCAAGTCCAGTCCACTGGCCTGCGTTGCCACGATGAGGACCGCGTCGCTGCTGCTGCTGGCGGCGTCGCTGCCCGTCGCGCTGGTCGCGGGCACGGCGTCCCAACTGGACTACCCGGCGTGCGCCGTGAACCACGCGCCGCAGTATTTCTGCTGCGACCTGGGCGATCCCGAGGGATCGGACGTCTCCAACGGGCTCGTGTACACCCGCTACAACAAGCCGCAGGGCGACGGCTACTCGAACTACTACGACGAAGGCTGGGAGAAGAGTCGCCAGGTCAACTACGACCCGGACGGAGACGTGTCGCTCTACGCGCCCGGCACGCCCAGCTACGTGTACGGCGAGGCCGACAGGACCTGCCGCCTGCACGACGTCGCGGTGGACGGAGCCGTCGTGAGCTCCTTGCAGTGCACATTCGCTGCAGACAGCGACGGCATGTACACGCAGAACACGTCGCTGGCCGAGGACGCGACGGACACGTCGGTCTTCTGGACGTCCACGCCCAACCCGCGCAACAACAACGCGTCGCTGCCCATTGGCGCCGTGTGCCGCAGCCTCATGCTGGACGACGGCACGGTCAACGCCACGGCGCAGAGTCTCTGCACGAGCGCCTCGAGCGCGTCCGTCTACCGCTTCAACAGCTTCACGGAGACGCCCTTAGTGGTCGTCTACGCCATCTACGCCGTCTGCTTCGTCAGTCTGGCGCTCTGGGCTGCGCTCCGCTCGATGCTCGGCGTGCACCAGGCGTCAGACTCGGCTGCTCCGCTGATGTCCATCGCGGACGGCGACAAGAAGCTGCTGGACCACCGCGGAGGCCCCGAGACGCCCGGCATCAAGACGTCGGCCACCCGTCCGTCGCTGGCCGACCGCCCTTCCGAGGTGCAGCTGCGCAACAGCACCGAGGACGTTGTGCAGACGGGATTCGCCGACTCGGCCGTGGGCTACGTCGTGTTCGGCTACTTCGTGCTCATGACGGTGCTGCTCAACATCCCCATCATCCTGACGATCCGTGACAACCAGGGCAAGCTCGCGACGGACACGTACGCCGCCTGGTTCAACCCTACGACGGTTGTCATCAAGGTATTCATCTCGCTGTGGGTCATCGCCACCGTGTGGTTCGTCCTGGTCGTCGTGTACCGCTTCAAGCTCCTCAACTTCTTCCGCTTCCCGACCGCTCTGGACACGTGCACGCGCGTGCTCATGTTCAAGCCGGAGGTGACGGAGACCATGCTGACGGACCGCTCGGGCGTCGCGCAAATGGTGCTCAAGGTCGAGAGCTTCCTGTTCCCGCACTCGCGCCAGGGCGTCGAAGAGACGGTGACGGTCCACACGTCCGCCGAGGGCGCGCGCTACCTGGAGTTCCAGCACCTGCGCTACACGTTCGACGAGGTCGAGGGCAAGTTCATCCCGGGCTCCGTTGTGCTCCCGGGCTCGTTCGACAAGATCCTGTCGGACTCGCAGGGACTGACCAGCGACGAGCACGCTCGCCGTCTGGACATCGTGGGTCGCAACGCCATCGAGGTGGAGATGCCGTCCTGGGCGACCTCGGTCGTGGACGAGTTCTTCTCCTTCTTCTACATCTACCAGCTCGCGTGCTATTTCGTCTGGTACTACTTCACGTAAACCGCGATTTGGCATCCACTCGCGCCTTTCGACTTGTGCTCACTATCGGATCCGCTGGCTGGATGCCATTGCGTGGCAGGCCGCGGCATACTGGGCGCGAGAAAGTTGCGATCTTGTGTGGTCGGCATCGGCGATCACACAAGAGGCATACAGAAGGCAAGTCAAAAGCGAGGCACAAGAAGGCACTTAAAGTGACGGCACCGGGTGGCGCACTTGTTGTATAATAGAACGGTAAAAGCAACCAAAGTACAAAAACTAGAACGTAAAGAACATTGGCGGGTCCGGCGGCGTCAGCGCCTCCAGCCGCTGCAACTCCGCCTGTTGCTGCTTGCGCCTCTGCCTCCACTCTCTCGTCTCGCGCACCGCCATTTCCAGATGCAGCTTGCAGTTGTTAGCCAGCAGCCCGTTGCGCTTGAGGGCGCAGTCGTCAGGGCAGCGTTTGCACCTCCTGTGCGTCGGGTGGACCTTCTCCTGCTCCACCGCCTTGGCGTACTTCTTATCCGTCTCCTCCTTGCGGGCAGTCTGCTGCAGATGGCGCCCGTCCCGGTTTCGCTTGGCGATCTCGTCCAAGCAAGGGCGGCAGCCAGAGTACGGCTCGCCGTCATCTTTGAGGGCGCACGCTTCGCCACAACGGAAGCACTGCCCTGGCGGGTATTTCCGCTTCCGCCGGTAGCGTGCCTTCACTCGCTCCATCTCCGTCGTGGCCTTCAGCAAGTCGCCCTCTTCCGTGAAGGCGACTATCACGGCCATCTCGCTGGCAGTAGTCTCCGCCGCCTTGGCGCTTGCTTTTTTGTGGTTACTGCGGGTTCCTTTTGCCTGGCAGCGTGCACACATAGCGTAGACATACCCGTCTTCGCTAGTGGCGCGGTCGTTCTTGAAGCACTGGGAGCACTTCTCCTCCGGCTTCGCCTCCTTGCGGCGCTGCCTGGACTGCCTATTTGCGAGGAGACAGGACTCGCACATCGCGCGCGTGTCGTGCTTAACATTGGGCTTGTGGCACTGCGAGCAGCGGAGTCCGCCATCCCGTCTCCACATGCGGAGGAATTGCCTCTTCTTCAGGCATGGGACGCATTGATGACAACCCCCGTCTTCCTCCGTCAGCGGTGTGCCACACTTGGTGCATACGCCCGCCTCCACCTTAGCGTGGTAGGAGGCGCTGACCTGCGCTGTGTTTTTCTCCTTTCTCTCGATCAGTTTGCGCTGCTTTTCTTCCAGTTCTTTAGCGCTGTGTTTTTTGTTTCCGAGAGCCTGCATCTCTTCCTCCGTGAGGCCCTCGCTGCCTTTTGCTGCGGCAAGGCGCTGTGTTTGAGTCAGTTTCGCGTACTCGGCTGCTAACCACGCGCGGTCAATTCGCCTGGCCAGCGCGATCTGCTCGTCGAACTCCTGCCTACATTGATCCACTGCGCAACCCGTTAGAATAAAAAAAAAACTCCACAAATAAGCCAAAAGCTCTCTTACCGCAACGGGCCTCGAAATGATAAGTGACAAATTCAAATGACGACTCGAGCCCCTTCTTAGACGGGTTGGCCGACCCCAGCGAGACCATCACGTTGTCTACGATCACCATCTGCACGCACAATGTCAGCGCAATAACAACAATACTATTCTTGCATTCTGTCTTACCTTTTGGTGTTGGATAGTTTGTTTCTTCCGCAGTACGTAGAGCTCCACGCCGGCATCCAAAAGCTGGGCCCACACAACGGCAATTCGAACGACCCGAAACACATTTGCCAGTCGAGAAGCAGCCGGATATGGCAGGTCTTCGCAAGTTGGAGAATAAGTCCAAGGACTTCGAAGTCCGTGACTACAAACCACGCGGCCCACAGCTCCCTTTGGGTGATCGATATGTGTTTTTTATAGGTGTCCTTGAACGCAGCGTTGCCACGGGAGAAGACGATCTCATTCCCCGGCAGCGCCAGCACTTTCTTGTGTATCTTCTGAAAAGTTGGCCAGGCAATGCCGAGGCGCTTGGCTATCGCCCGCAGAGAAAGTGCCGGCTGCAGCGCGAGAATATCGGCCATCCTACGATTGACGTGGATAGGCTCGTGTCCTGGCTGGCATGTAGACCCCCACTGGTTCCATAGCTCCCCTCTCATGAACTTCCTGTACACCTTCTTGATGCATCGAGCGCTGCGGCGGGGCTTGATGTGTTGCCCTATGTCCTCAAAGTCGATCTCCGAACCGTCACGGATGAAAGGGAGCAGCCTGCCGATTATTTTTCGGCGCTCAGCGGGCGTAGTGAACGTAGCAGGCTTCTTTGCTGGGGGCGGCTTGGCGGCCTTGCCTGGCCTGCTGTCCTTCGCCATGCTGCAAAGCGGCGAATCGAGTTGTGAGGCGAGAAGCGTCCAGATTGTTAAAGTTCTGCTGAGTTCTGCTTGCGTCATGACTTCTGCAGCTGCACCGACTACGACGGAACGTCTGGGTCTCGGTGCTCAACACGGTGGTGATTGTGCTCGCGGCTGCGTTCAACATCTACGCCAAGCGCAGCATGCTGGCGTCGGTGGTGCAGGTGACCCACTACGTCGCCGAGGTGACGGTCAAGCGGGACGGCGAGTGGGCGACGATCGCGTCGTCGGCCTTGGCCCCGGGTGACCTCGTGCGCGTGGCCGAGAACTGGAAGCTGCCGTGCGACCTGGTGATCGTCAAGGGCTCGACGGTTTGTGACGAGTCGATGCTGACGGGCGAGTCGATGCCCGTGCAGAAATTCCCGCTGCCCAACGACAGCAGCGACGTGTACGACGCCGAGGGCAACGGCAAGAAGTACACGCTCTTCTCCGGCACGCGCACGCTCGCTTCGGGTCGGGACGAGGAGATCCTCGCTATCGTGCAGGCCACTGGCGCCCACACCAGCCGCGGCCAGCTCGTGCAGGCCATCCTGTACCCGGCCCCGATCCGGTTCAAGTACGACGAGCACCTGAAGGCCGTGTTCTCGGTCCTGTTCGTCATCGGTCTGATCGCCGCCTACTTCGCTATGAAGTTCCTGATTGCGAACGCCGGTCTCAGCAACACGCTCTTTGCGTTCGTGTACGGTATGTTCATGTTCAGCGCCGTGCTGAACCCGCTGCTGCCAGTAGTGATGACCGTCGGCCAGGTGAACGCCGCCAAGCGTCTCCAGAAGCAGGACGTCTTCTGCCTGAACCCGCAGCGCATTACGCTGTGCGGTAAGGTGCGCGTGTTCTGCTTCGACAAGACCGGCACGATCACGAAGGAGGGTCTGGACTTCCGTGGGTGCGTCCCCATCGGCCAGTCGGGCGAGTTCCTGCCGGAGTTCAACGACATGACCGATGCTTCGCTGAGCCAGATAATGAAGTTCTCGCTGGCGTCGTGCCACGCCGTCGGCTCGCTGAACGGCGAGCTGGTCGGCAACGAGGTGGAGGTGAAGATGTTCAAGAGCACGCACTGGAAGCTGGTGGAGCTGGAGGGCCAGCTGCCGACCGTGCAGTCCGCGGACGGCTCGGAGGAGCTCGAGTTCGTCAAGCGTTTTGAGTTCGACCACCACCGCATGTCGATGAGTGTCGTGATGAAGCAGAAGGGCACGGGCAAGCTCATTGTCTTCTGCAAGGGATCGTACGAGAAGATGGTGTCGGTATCCAGCAAGGACTCGATCCCTGCCAACTACTTTGAGACGGCGGAGAACCTGGCCAAGAACGGATGCTATGTGCTTGGTATTGCTTCCAAGGAGATGCCGGCGATGGGTGAGGCGGAGCTTGCTGCCTTCCTGGCCGACCGTGACGCCGTGGAGGAGTCTCTGGCTCTGTTGGGTCTCATCATGTTCCGCAACGAGATCAAGGAGGACTCGCGTGACGCCATCCTGACGCTCAAACAGGGCGACATCCGTCCAGTGATGATCACGGGCGATAACGCCATGACGGGCTGCTACATCGCCCGTGCCAGTGGCATGGTCGAGGAGGACTCGCAGATGGTCCTCGGCGACATGGTGGCCGACGTGAAGACCGGCAGCATGCTTGTGTGGAAGGACGTGGAGACCCAGCAGGTGTTCTCGTTCGACGACATCCGCGACATGGTCGAGTCGGTAGACACCAAGGTGGAGCTGGCGGTGACTGGCAAGGCCTTCGACTTCCTCGTCAAGATGGGAGACATCCAGAAGATCCTGCTCAAGGTCCGCATCTTCAGCCGCATGACGCCTCAGGGGAAGGTGGACTGCGTGAAGCTGCACATGGCGACGGGCTCCGTCACGGGCATGTGCGGGGACGGCGGAAACGATTGCGGTGCTCTGCGCATCGCCCACGTCGGAGTGGCGCTCAGCGATGCCGAGGCCTCGGTTGTGTCCCCGTTCACGAGCAAGTCGCGCACGCTCAAGTCGGTGGTGGACCTGGTGCTGGAGGGCCGTGGCGCGCTGGCGACGTCGTTCGCGAGTGTCAAGTACCTCATCCTGTACGGTCTCATCGGTATCGGATGCCGTACGGTCATGTACTACAACGGCGTGTTCATCTCGCAGTTCGGCTTCATGTACCTCGACGGCGCCATCCTGGTCGGCCTCTCGTACGGCCTCACGCGCGCTCGTCCGCTGGCGAAGATGGGGTCGCAGCGTCCGACGTCGAGTCTCGTGGGCCCCATGACGGTGTGCTCGCTGGTCGGCGCGGCCGTGATCCACTGGTTGTTCCTGTACGGCGCCATCCACGACCTCACAACGCAGCCCTGGTACTGCCCGTTCCAGCCCAGCAACGTCAACCTGGTGCAGTGGTGGCTGCTGCAGGACAGCAACCTCGGCTCCACGCTGTGGTTCATCATCTGCTTCCAGCAGATGTCCACGGGTCTCACCATGGGGCTGGGCTCGCGCTTCCGCCGCCCGATCTGGCACAACATGTTCCTGCTGTTCTGGTACGCGCTGCTGTTCGTGGTGCTCGTGGTGACCTTCGTGGGCCCGCCGTCGCGCTTTGGCGACCAGTTCCGTGTGGCCAGCAGCACGAACGTCGTCGGTCTGCCGGACATCCCGCTGCCCGTGGACTTCCGTTGGGAGCTGTTCGGCTGGGGCATCGCCGACACGGCCGCCGTCCTCATCTACGAGTACTTCTTCGTGCTCGGCTACGTGCGCGACTACTTCCGCGCCAAGTACCACCGGGATGCCCTCCCCATGAAGCTGTAGGAGGAAAAGCTTGTGCATACGACAGCGGTCCGTCGTTAGTTGGCACTTTTTTTTAATGAAAAGCTCCGTCGTGAAACTTCGTATTCCACCCAATCTGTACTCCACATCGCAGACGACAGCATAAACGTTGCCTTAGCGTGGATACCCGGCAAAACGTTTGCTTCCTGCGAGCTCCACGCTGTGTGGTAGTAGTGAATTTACCAGGTAAAGGCTTCTTCATTTTCGTGCCAAGCGGAATTTATGCCGCGTGAACATGCACGTACTTCTCTCCAGAAATGAGGTTGGCAACAGGAAGAGCCGGCGTCTTGCCACGCACTTGTCCTCCGGATTCCGGTGACGCAGATCGACGCAAGCCCGGTGCACTGACGGACTGCAGCCATGTGCACAGACCACGCTTGCACAACTTCGACGTCGAAGCGAACGCCAGCGGGAACGATTAAGATTTGTGAGGTTAACACTGCAGTTTGCTGGGTCCTCCCGTGCAATAAAAACAAGTTCGAGTGTCAATTCAACTACCAGAGAGCAGTATTCTGGTTGGTTTTGCTGCACTCGAGCTAACTTAGGGGGCACTTTAATAGATTATTCAAAGTGGACGTCTCACGTTAGTTAGCCTTGATGAAGACGCGTCCTGCAGAGCCAAGCGTTCTTCGGCGCGGGGTTCTGCTTCGAAAAGTGCGGCCTAATCTATGGCGCAGCACCTGGATCAAGTGGACGACAGCCGAAGTTGTGCCTGTTGGTCCTAGAATCAGCGACCTGCCGCCTGCTAGGAAGTTAGCTCGAAG
>JAGDFM010000727.1:0-13354 GCA_019155715.1 Phytophthora pseudosyringae
ATTGCTTTCCCTGGTCTCCAGATGTGAGCCACGCCAACTTGACCTAAATTAATTGGGACAAAAGGTGGATCAATGGCACAAAAGTTATTAAAATACATTTGATATGTTTTCCGACTAAGTGCGGCTTTATTTCTCTTTGATTTGGTATGGGCGGTAAAAGTATTTAGAAATGCCTTGTAGATGTCGTATCAGCGCAGATCTCGCTCATGAGGCATTCCAGTGGCATTGTGGTCGCCTTACGCATGCGTTTAGCGTGGCGCCCACATACGACTGAGACCTGCATCGCTGGAACCGCTCACAACGCTCATCAAGCCAGCGGTCTCTGTACTACTATAGCCACACCGCACCCTGATGAAAGCAGGGTTCAAATAAAACCATGTTCAAACATATTCGTAAAAACATTTGACTGTTTTTCTTTTTACCAGTACAGAGTCGTGTTTTTACAGGAACTTGATATTGGAACTTGGATCGTTCGATGTGGCACAAAATATGGCAAAGGGTAGTTAACCTCAGTTGTGTCGGTTGCGCTCCGCACCGGCGGATTCGTGCGTGTAAGACACTGCTAAGGTCTAACCAGGATGTTGAAGAGCAGCCGTGCGACGCATAACTACTGTTCCGCCAGAGCATGTTGCGAACTTGGTAGTGCCGTGATGACATTTGTGCTGCCACCTTTACGATTCCAGTCAAGGTCCATCCGTCATCGAAGCTGCACTAGAGCTGAAGGTCCAGATAGTTCGGCATGCGTCACATATAAATTACGCAAAAAATTACGCAAGGTCCAAATCCCTCATATTTCGCCGTTTTCCCCTCAGAACAGAAAACTCATTAAGTAGACTTCAAAGTCAGTTTGTTAGTAACTTGGCGACTTGTAAGCCCTCGACAAAAGCTGCATAATAATATTCGAGTGCACACAATTTGATAGACCACAACGAGCGACGCGTTTAACCCCCCCAGCCCGAAGTGATTTTTAGTTTTTTAACCTGCATATGCAGCTTAATTTGACTTGGAGTTTGTACATAAAGGTTGTGGGTGGGAGGAGGGACTGGCCAATGTCAGGCGTGAGTGAGTATGGACAAGGCTAAGATGCCGTTAACGTGCATACCGCGAGCAGAAATGTCCGGTCCGATCGGCATAATGCAACATAACGTGCCGTGCAACAGACATACGCCGTACAACCACGGGTCGCCCACGCCAGATTATACAGCTCGTAGAGTTCCCATTTTCACAAATTTGAAGACTGTGACTTGCATATAAACTATCATAGTCTAGGTTGGGAGATCATCCACATCAACTAACGCAATCAATTGATGTGCTTCCAACAGGAACAACCAAAGTTAATGAAAAAATCAGCTAGTAAAAGAGCCGTGCTATCTGAACACATTGCCAGATGAGCAAGCGCCATAGTATCCGAACGTTCGCGCAAACGCCAATATTGTGTACTTAGGCTGCATATATCCAGCTTACTGTGCCACTTCACGCTCAAAAATTCAGTTTACTAGCTAGTTATTCGTCCTACGTCGTTTGTTTCTGCTAGCCAGAGCAAGTGGAGTAAGTGGTGCGACTGGCGTACCTGGCGTAGAAGGCGCTCCGGCTGTCGTGTCAGCGGCCGGACGCACTCTGATACTCCTTCCAGTGCAGCAGGGACCAGCTTGTCATTCCTCCACTCCGGGTGTTAAATATCCCAGCAAGTCATTGCCACCCCGCGGATCTGACGACGTGGCTTCATACACAGGAAGATCAGCCCCGACTCGCTGCATTCATCACAGAAGAAAGCTGTCGTCGAGACACGTTCGTCTACGACGCGTAGAAGAGAGCAGACCTTACACGCTCACTGCCGGCGCTTCGGCTGCGTGGTCGTGTTGCACCACTAGTCGAGTTGTTTGGGGGCGAGTGTCGTTTGGTTAGATACAACTGATGTTGTTGCTGTTGCTGGAGCGTCCCGTGCTGGTCGTTGCTGGGTACCAAATGGGTTCCCTTCGTACATGTCCGGCGCTCGCAACTGGCAGAGCTGTAGGTGCAGCTTCTTCATGTACTTCACGTAGGTCAACGCGCGACAAGTTTTGTGTTTGTGGTAGGCCTTGTGATCGCTATATCGGTTTACTATAGCCAGGTCGATAAGCTCAAGCACGAGTGGCTTATAGTACTTCCTGAAGCGTACCGCTCGCTGGATGGAGTACCGCTGCAGACGCAACTGGTCATGTACACCCACGCCTTCCATGAAGGCGTGGTAGTCCTTCACGACTCGAGGAAAAGACACTTCTACTTGCTCCGCCCGGTCTTGGCGAACCACACGATTTATTACCAGACCCCCACCCGTGTACAAGAAGTGGACTGGTCGCGAATTCCACCGGCTAATGGCTGCCATGTTTGACACGAGCTTTGACTTGGCTACTTTGAATAATCCCCGAGCGATGGTAGCAGGCCACGACTTGGTCTTCTCGAATAACAGCTTTGTAATAGCCAAGACGGTTGGTCATAATAGTCCCAACGCAGTAGAATCCCATCAGCACCAGCTGGATCGCCAAAGCCACCGACGTGTAGAAGCGATCCACCATCACAAGTATCAAGCCCTGCTTCCAAGCGTCCGCGCCGAAAAGAGCAAGCAGGTTGCGCACAACGGCTGCGGGGCCCGACTCCATGTCGGTCTTATGCGCGTCACTAGAGTGTAAGTTCTTACCGCAATACACCTCGAACCTGCGTTTATGCAGCATAGAACGATGAAAGCATTCAGTGGTAAGCCGCATAACTCAGCATTAGACAAAGTGAGATCCAAAACAAAAACGTACCGAATGCAGTACGCGGTCACAGAACTGCACAACATGAATAACTTGGTGCCTCACTTGTGGGGCTTGTCTTTCATGTAGACACGCATCTTATTGAACAAGGAGCGACTAGGCCGCATTGCTTCATCGAACGCCAGGTCACATACCCACGCTCGAAAGTTCTCTGGAGCAATTCTACGACTTTGCGAGTCTTCCAAGCTCTGCCACTTGCAGCCCTCAGATCTCCGTTCGGATTGAAGTGCAAGTTGCGCGAAAACTCATGAATCCATCACGCTGTAGCACAGAACCAACGGATTTTTGCGTCGAAGCAGCCGCGCTGGCATGGCGAAGAGACAATGCTCCAGCTTGCGCTGTCGTCGTTGCGACGCAGACAACTAGATAGGCTTAACTTTCTGTGAACTCCCCTCCCCGCGGAATGGCTCCATCTTCAGTTGTCTTCCAGTGGTAAGCGAGATTTTCGCGGTTGGGGGTGATTGTTCGTGCAATAAGCAGTCCAATAAAGCGACATAGCTCGTGGGGCTGTATTGACTTAGTCCCTTCCAGCTCAGTCCGGATATCTCGTTTTGTCTTCTTTGGCAGTTCAGGGTGGAGACGGCGCTTGTTGCGGTAGCGCTTGTACCGTTCATCTAAACGGAGTGGAGCCGGTTCGAGCATACTGCAATGTGCTGCCAGAACGCCACTGGCATGAAGAAGAAAAATAGCGCTAGCGGAGAGTCTGCATTGCGTAGTGCTTCCGCTGTAGGCCGTGAGTACCCTTGTCGTAGCCCCGGGTAACTCTGTGTATTGTCCACTGGTTCGTACGGTGTCCAAGTTTACCCATCCGTATCTGGCTCCTCCGCATCTTCCCAACCAGATGCAGACATCTTGCGCAGGACATCGTTCTTGAGATTGCCAGATAGGACTTGATCCTCACCCCCGAAACGATCCCGAAATCGTTCCGCAAAGAGCACTTCTGCAGCAATCTCAGTCTCCGTTGCTTCAGGCTCGTCATCGTCTTCAGTCAGATAAGTGTCAGCGCAATCCTCGCCACTGTCTTCTCCGTCGCCCAGGTCGCCCTTCTCTGCATCGTCACCAGATTCAATAGCACCGTACTCCGCTCATTCATCCCCATCAAGGACGTCATTGAGCGTGCCATCCTTGTTTACAAGTAACTAGCTGTTCAGTCCATTCTCATCGATATCTTCTCCTACACTGGCATCTATACATCATTGCATACCACAGCATAACTCAGTAAATGATGCAGTATAGAATGCAACACAAGGTGCAGCACAAAATGGAACATTGATGCAGCTTACCGGGCTCGTATTCACTTCCATCTTCAGCGGATTCGACGGAGGCGTCATCAGAGAGCTGTGCTTCTTCAGATTCAGTGTCCTCGTCCATCGACCCCGTTTAGTCATCACGGACATGTGGCGACGTTGATCGGAGCAGACGATGTCGAAGCAACTTGGCTTGTCCGCGGCGGAGGAGTCGATGCCATGGGGATATCTGTGGTAGCCAACGAGCGCCGGGTAGGACGACGACTTCGCTCAGGTGTAGATGGTGAGGGTCTTACAAAGTCACTACGGGGTTCTTGTGGCGCCTCTGACGATGGAGAAGCTGGTTCAGCTGCCGTTCTCGATATAGCAGCCGCTGGGCCGACCACTGGATATTTGGATCGGGGTGTACGCCTGCGGCGTTGGGTGTTATGTCTTCTATCAGCGCGCCATACGTCTCTTGGACGACTTGGGTAGCCCGGGATAGCCCAGCATCACCAAGGTTTGTCGGGCGAGGTGTTCGCGCGCTGGTACGTAGCACTGGATAGGCTAACAACCGTGTGTGAGCACATTTTCTAGAGGAACACAGTAGCTGGTTCCGTACTGTTCGCGTAATACTCCAGCACTGCTTCTTCTCCTAGTAAGAAGTTCACTCCTTCAGCTCCATCGGGACTACATCCGGGCCGGGAGTAGCGAAATCGGTCGTCAAGGCTGCGACTTGGCGGGCGCTTGTTGGTCCATCTTTGTGCTTTCTGCTCCCGCCACACCGATCGAAAAGACAGGTCTCGCGGCTTGACGTCGCTGGCATGAGTCACCTTCCCTCTCGGCCGCACCATCCCGCTCCGCTCCGGCTTGTGCCCCTGGCGCGCAAATTCTCGAATGAGAGAGAATCCCCTTCATCGGCGAATGGATAGCAGCCGTTCCCTGTCAAATCTGATCAAAACCTGTCAAATCGGCTGTCTCAATTTTAGAAAATCAGGGGACTATCTCTTGCGAGTATACTGATCAGGTTTAGGTACCGCAACAGAAAAGGAGCCATTAGGCCAACTCGTTTATCTTAAAGTTTGTATTTCCCCTGGCAAGGGAAAATATGTTCAATACAAATTTCAAGTCAAAAATGGCCTTATGTAGCATAATGCAGTTTATCAAAATTAATTAAACAGCATTACGCAGCACGCCGGGCTGGGGGGGTTAAAGATGTACAAAGTGGGATTGTGGACATGAAATCACTCAAGTCTCCTTTCCGATAGCTTTTTTTTTACCGACTACAGAGTGCCGATAGCTACAACGCGGCTATTGACCACTAAGTCACACGACAGGTGGGTTAGTGACAACCCGTTTCGTCCATGCATAAGTTGGCGCCTGCGCGGACCGCACCGCGGGGGTGGGGGCGGTCACGGGCGGCCAGGGTTGGAGACGACGAGCACCTCCGGCCCGGGAGCTTTGTGGTGAGTGCTTCGATTAAAGCGAAATCCGGCGGCATATTCACGGTGAGCAGCACAGAGTGTGTTGATGCGGTGGCGGGGATTGTTCTCTCGGTAGCGCTGCTGGATCTCCTTGCGTGTGCAGAGTATACTGCCTCTGATCTCACGCTGCCGCTGCATATACTCGGCGTAATTATCGCTGTCCTCACGCCGAAGTGTGGCACGAACATGCAAGTTAGCTTGACACTTTGAACCAGCTGTGATCCTTAAGCAATTACTTGTTGTCTCGACAGAGTCGCAGACAGGGAGGCGGTACTTCGACCAATCGTATAGGACGCACGTGGTTACATCGAAACTGCGAAAGTTTGTACAAACTGCTTTTGAGGTCTAGTGAGGTCTACATCCCCTTTTATGATTCTTTTTTTTTTTTTTTAGAAGAAACGGATCTGTACTTCGAGAAGGGGGGGGGGTCAGCCGAACGCTTTCTACATTCGCGATTTTCTGGTCAAAGACTGGATAATTTACTGGGACCAACTTTCAACCTGCTGGGACACCATGCACTTCGTTAAAGATTGGCAACCCAAGGAACTGATGGCTGTTCTCTGAAGAGACAAATATTTTTCGGAGGAGCATGCGCATCGTGAAAACGACAATCGCTCAGGAAAGAGCAGCTTTCTAACGTAAAAGCGGTTCATTTGCCGATTTACGTAGTCTCTTTCGAGTCCACATATACGACATAGTCAAACTGCTAGGGATGGGGTACAAGGTACCACTTCTATTAACAGGATTTCAGTACGTGGCTTCAGAGCCACTCGATATGCATTTGACTAGGTTTAACTATGGTAGATAGTTAAAGTCATACATTTACACCACAGGCGGCTTTGCCGCAGATAAGCAAAGAAATAACAGTTCAGTTTTAGCATAGTGTATTTACCTTGGGTTAGGAATACCGACTCTTTGAGTATCTAGTTAGTAATACTAGAGTGATCTAAGCCTCTGCGGAGACTTAGAGGTTCGGAGAACCGCCAGCTGAGACTCGGAGAGTCATACGTCTTCTTTTGACGTACTACACTACGCAGCCCCGCTGCACCTGGTAGCACTTCTAGTCAATCCCGTAGTGAAGCTGATGGAAGCCCCTCTCTGCCCCAGTACTTCCCTGGTGCGCCCTACTACACCTCCGGCCCCGTTGAAGCAAGCCTGTTCACTGAAGCGGAGCAGACGCCGTTGGAGACGGACACTGAACCTTCGCGAGGAACACAGCGTAGTCACCGCCCTGCACAGCGCTCGTGTCGTCAAGGTCGCGGTGTTGTTAAAGACGACGGTGGGGCGTTTGCGTGGACAGAGAATGCTGCGGCAACCATGCTAAAGCTGCGTTATGGAGCGCTGAAGGAAAGTTATCAAGAAGGAAGAAACGCCCGTCAAATAATGACAGCTTGGGTTAGCTTGGCTTCTAAGAGCTCATGCGGGAGTAGATTACATCGTCCGCGGCGTCATACAGCACTCGAACAACTTCGTCAACGATGCCTATCACGTAGATCTTTGCCATTCCCATTGCGTCCGCAGTTTCACTATATCCAGCCACCGATGCAAAGAAATAGAGAGTAGCAGCGCATTTCTCGTAGGAATGCTTCTTGGTCACAGAATGAGCAAAACGAACGCCTCGAACACGAAGGAAACGACAGATCTCCTGAAACGAAGCCCGAGAAAATCTCAAACGCTTCGTGAACCAGCTTTCACACGTAGGATCAGCCAACGCATTATCGAAAGACATGACTGTTATTATAGGTTATACTTCTCTTTTTCTTCCTCGCCCCGGCTGCCTGCAACCAGAGCCATCGTCTCGCCATCAAGCACCGAGACGAAGACTACGGTATCCTCCTTTTCCGACATAATGTGACACGAGGCGACTGCACATAAATTGCCGGAGCGCCGTTTCCCAGCATCCGCGGGAAACGGCCAACGCTGATTGGTCAGGAAGTTCGTCTCGCGGGGACATGCGAGTCGTTGTGCCCCGGCGGCCTTCAAGCTGTTGCCTGCTTCCGGACGACGACCGAGTCAACTTCCGGAAGCTGTACTTCTGGACACGCCGTGACTGACCTAGTGAGTCCAAGTGATTTCCGACCGATGGTGTTCCGAACGACATGGAGTGGTGTCGGAAGTTGGCTTCCGAACGAAGACGTTCCGGACGATCAAGTGTTCCAGACGGTGGGGGCGTCTGGCCTGGTGCTGATTTGTACCCAGAATAATCCTTCCAAGTTTTGACTATACTCAAGCCAAGATGTTAACGACCGACCAAGACGACCGGCAGGATCGGCTATGCACGACAGCCGGTTGAAGTCCCGCCAAGTATTCCACTTAATTGCAAGCCCCGAACGACGGTCACCTTCGGAGCCCCTATAGTAAAACCAAGTAGCATGCATGGAGAGCCTCTAGCAGAGGCTTCCGACAGAAACAGAGAGTTCGTTTTGCCACCAAGGGCGCAAGTGCTTCCAGGACCCGTTCAGTCGGTCTGGGCACGCTGAGTGACGCCGGATAACCACCGTAATCCGGGGGCCCGTGCAAGTTCGCAAGGTCAGCGTTTGGACGCAGTGATCAAGAGGGTCGCGGCGGAGCTCTCCAAGAAGTCAAGGCAAGTTAAGAGGTGACCGGGACGGCGCGCGTTTCGAAGTGACCCTGCTTATTTCATACTCCAATCGGAGACTCCTTGCGGATTCCCGTTTCATATACCTGTGGTTCTAGGAGGTTGGTTGGTAGTCTCCCCTGGAATTTGGATCGAATAGACTACTGTGTGATAAGTTTGAATATTGTGTTTCCAAAAGTTGGTCCCTAGTTTGGACATTATATTTTGGAAGGTCATCTTCCGGGAGTAGTTTATTAGTCTCCATCCGGAAGTGGTGCACGAAAGGGGTGCATCCGGATCTGACCAGTGTTCCGGGTGAAACCAAGTAAGACTGGTGTACGGACCCAGCGCTCAAGGGTCCAAAAGTATAAGAGCGGCTGCATATAGTGCATAACTCTCTGTGTTTGTTTTTATTGTGGGAACGCTTTGCTCGTAGGTCTCACCCCAGCTAACGTGCCGCGTCCAGAAGGGAACGCACGCACTCTGTACTATTGTATCCGATTGACTGTATTGTAGAGCAACTCACCTGGTGGAATACAGACTTCCGAAGTGAAACGACTCCAAGAGGGATTACCACAAGGTCACAAGCCAGCTGCATCCGGACGACTAGTGTCCATCCGGAAGCAGTTCTGACCCATCTGAATTCCGGAAGAAAAACCGGCACTGTACACCTGGACTAGAAAGACGTTCACCCGCCTCGCCTCATATGACTTACGTGGAGATCGCCGTCTCCAGGGGATCCCCACCTATTTTAGGTGGAGATGAAAGCCTGCATATCTCCAGTTGTCATGTCGTTGATCTCGCCGAATTAGCCAATCATACGTCGAGTTTCCATCTCCACCTAGCGACGGTCTCCACTATATCTCCACTTGGAGACGACGCGACCAGGCCCTAAGATACAGGCGCCCGGGTTCAAGGGGTTATAACGTCTTTATCACATCGACCGACTGCGTTTGCTAGTGGATGCAATCCTTGCGAGTTGTCTAATCTGCAAACACGTCTAGGGCGGGAAGATAATTTCGCGCCCATGGAGAGACACATACAGGAACAAAACGCGCAACGGTGCATACACTTTGATTTCTTAAGCCTCGGCAACAGCATTGCGGGTGACCGATACCTACTGGTACTTAAAGATGAGACAACCCACGAGCTGACGCCGTGTGCCGACCCGACAAGCATGGTTGCTGTCGAGGAAATACTGGCATGGCACAGTCGATTTGGTGTCCCCACAGTCTGGATCAGTGACCAAGGTACACATTTCACGAGTGAAGTGGTCGCTGAGGTGTGTCGACGGTGGAAGGCTACTCACGATTTCACTGTACCATACAACCCTTGGATCAATGGAAGTATTGAACGTGCAAACCGCGACATTATGCAAGTCCTTCGTACTCTATGCCTCGAGTACAAGGTTGACACCCATGATTGGACCTACTTCGTCCCAATACTGCAAGCAAGTTTGAACCACACGCCCACTCGGTCACTTGGCCATCGAGCGCCGGTAGAGCTGTTCTGCTGGCTACCCCCTTCGACGCCGCTGTCGTGTTGCATTGACGCGAAGCATCAGCGTATTGTAGAGATACCCCTGCGGACAGAGGTTATATCAAAGTGGTTGGAGGAGTTGAGGACCAGTATACAGGACATGTACAAGCCCATGACTGTAGCCCGTGAGCAACAGACTCAGCGCAACAAACGGATGCAGAAGTACGCACGTCGGTCCAACTTTGACGTCGGCGGCTACGTTCTGCGATCGCGAGTCGATCAAAAGCACGACGACAAGTTGTTGGTCACCTGGGTAGGGCCGTACCAGGTCGTACATGCACGTGCCGACAAGCACTCGTTTGCCGCTCGACATTTTCTGACAGGGGGGATAGGGACGTCCATCCGTCGCGATTGAAGTTTTACGCAGACAGCTCGTTGGTAATTACTGAAAAACTTCGTGAGTATGACAGCGCTCAAGGCATGCTGTTGTCAGTGTCTACGCTAAATGAGTACCGATGGAATCGCGAAGAAAGAGACTATGAAGTTTTGGTTAGCTGGAAAGGTCTCGATTCGATTGAAGACTCCTGGGAATCGTCCCAGCAACTATGCACGGGCATTACGGTGCTGTTGACGCAGTTTGCTGCCTCTACTATAATAGCACACGAGATTCCTGCAGCATGTGACGGCAGCATCAAAGCGCAAGCCACGCCAGAAGTGACCGCTAGTTGAACCAAACACTGGAACAAGCTACGGAGGCCATAGAGTGGGCAAGGATTTGAGAGGGCAGTGTAGTGGGGGGGTATATAACGGCAAGCCCTTTCCCACTCACTGGATATTGCTCTGCGATGCCGAGCTGGCAATAGGGGCTAACCCGGTCGACTGGCAAAGTCGAGCAGTGACCATTAGCGATTCTACCAAGTTGAGCTCAATACACTTTGGGTTTACCAGGTAGCGCCGGCTTCCCTAGAAGAGTTTCGCTTGGACCTACTACCAGTGTTGGCTTTTTACATGCCTTTTTACATTAATTAAGTGGAAAGCCCTGTAAAAATGTAAAAAGTCGCTTAAAAACATGACAAGGGTGCTTTGCTTTAGGCTGGGAGGACCGCTGTAAATAAGTGTAAGCTGCTGCATCGCTGAAATTACTATTTACTCTTTCAGAATCGATCTCGTTGACACTCATCAACCACTCGATTGTGTAGATATTGGGACGGAAACTGCAGCGTTGACATTATTTTTTTACTCTTCCACAACCCGTTCTTATCGATTTAAACTAGGACTTTGCGAAAGCTGAGATAGGATAACGATCATGAAGAGCTTCGTGCCCGCGTGATTCACGGACTCGGCCCGGAACGGGCCGAGTCCATGAATATCACGCGTGCCCGAACTCTAACTCAACCTACTAGACGGTCGCTCACATAGCAATAATTCTTATGGGGAGGCAGTGATATTGCTGGGTCTCCGCCGTCATAACTTACTCTACGGAGCACTGACCTTTCCATACCGTTTCTACGAAAGCTAACTCGACGACATGCATCAAATATGTACTGGTATTGTTGGTCGACTTAGGACTCGAGATGGCCCCGCAACGCTATTGCTGCCCAACTGGCAAGCTACATACTACTACAGCCACTACGGTCAAAGCGGTGTAAACGTCGTGTGTCGCGACTGTATGTTGTGCGAAAGTTGACTGTGGTACAAGCAACTTTTTTTGGACGAATTAATCTGTGTGAGGCTGTCCATACAGCTCTTCTAGCTGTCCTCCCAGGAAAATAGGTGATATATCTCAGATATTTGGCAGTCGCCGACTTGGCGACGCCCTGTACTACAGGCTGTAGCGACTACACCTCGCCGGCATCTACTACCGTTCCGGCATTGGCACTTGTGGAACAAATTCTGCTTTCAAGGAGACATGATGGAGGTGTGCGCGTAGCTCCCCGGCGGCACCATGAACGAGTCTAGAAGAACAAACTTTTCGGCAGGACCAACCACGGTGCACGCCGCTAACCTCGACTACTACCTGATGTGGCCAGGCATCCGGCAACCTGGGAAGTGCCATCTTCTGCACGTCCTCGAGTCACAAGGGGCCGTGCAGCGACACAGTGTTTGACTCGCCGAGCCAGCGCTTGTGACGACAACTCGGGCTCGGATATGAACCTCAACCAAGGCCGCGGCGCTCCTGACATTGATATCCTAGAAGGGGGGGGTACTGCTATCGCCTTGTCGGTTCAGGTTGGACCAGGGATGCCAGAGGAATTCCGACTCATTGTAGTCACCAAGTCGTCGTACTGCTTCTACAGCTACAGCTATGTCTGCACCACTGAAGGCGCCAGCAACCAGAACGTGCCGACCGCGTACTACGCGGACATAAGTTTCGTGGTACTAGGGTCTCCGTTATGGAGTTTGTTAGTTTCTGCATGTTCATTCACTCCAGCTTGATCTTCATCGCTCTGCAACGAGTTGCCTGATACTCGAGCGTACAAGCACTCGGCCAAGTGCTTCTCCCAAGCTCCTTTCCGACCGCGAACATGGAGTGGAAAGGGAACGGTTGCCCTGTTGCTTATGTGGGCTGCGTAGCAATACTTGCACACAGTCCATCACATGATTTGTTGCATCTCTCGGTGAGCCGGTTAAAGTTTGTGCTGACAGCACCTGGCGGGCGTCCACGCTTGGACCAGTCAACGCGTTCATCACGCAGCCCGGGCAGGAGATCCATCAGGATGCGACCGCCGCAATAGAGCAGGGGGTCGACGACGACGGCGCAGGTTCGTACGGAGAGCGATTCTTGTGAAGCAGGCTGCTTCTCTTTCTGGGAGTGCGGCGGTTCAGATTTTTTTACGTCAACAATGCAAAAAATCCCTGTAAAAATGTTTTAAATCGAGTAACAAGCCCTTATTACGTAATAATGTAAACAAAAAATTAAACAGGCAATCCCGCTAAGAAGAGGGAGAAAACGGACCAAAAAGGGGAAAGGTGGAAAAATAACTAATTGCGGTCGTTACCTATGTATCAAGAAAATCATACCACTAGATAGCCCTTTATCTTAAACTCC
The DNA here is from genome assembly GCA_019155715.1 of Phytophthora pseudosyringae. Lineage (NCBI taxonomy): Eukaryota > Oomycota > Peronosporomycetes > Peronosporales > Peronosporaceae > Phytophthora > Phytophthora pseudosyringae. The sequence goes on from JAGDFM010000727.1 coordinate 12,612, forward strand.
ATGCTATGGCACTCGTGCTGAAGCAAACGCTCTTTATCGCCCAACGTATTGACGTCAACGAAGCAACTTGACTGAGCTTGAATGGGCCATGGGAAAGCGTTTTCAGCATTTTGGAAAACACTTGAGAGTGGTACTTCAAGTACACCTCTTGCCCATCCACCTTCCGATGCACCGCTGACTTGACCTTCACGTGCTCCAGCTGGAGCTCCAGCTTCTCGAATGACGGGCGCAGCGAGATGCCCACCTTTATCTCTGTGGTGCTCGGTGTGCGACGCTAAGAAGACCACGCCCGACGAAAGCCGTGTGATCTCCCATTTGAATTATGAACTGTGCCTAGCTCATGGTACCACTATTTCAAATGTCTAAAATCGCAGATTTCTCTACGAAGGCGTTGAACAGCTCTACTATCAGAGCCTCTGCCAATGCACAGCGCAGTGCTGCAATGTAATAGGCGTTCTGCTAGATGTCAAACGATATTTCTACTGTGCGAAAATCCCATGTCCATTCGACTGTTTCCGCATTTTGTGTTTTTATGGGTTTCCTTCGATCGCTCCCTCCTCTTAGCGGGATTTCCTGTTAAAAGTAAAAATGTCAACACTGCTACTACACCAGCTCAGCCACTGGGGGACGACATCGAACATCTGCTAGACTAGCACGCCCCAAAGGCGCGTGGCTGCGGTGAACAGGAGCGAAGCATGGCCGATTGGCTGCTGAGGCATCGCTGGCAAGCGTCTGGCGTCGTG
>JAGDFM010000728.1:0-13316 GCA_019155715.1 Phytophthora pseudosyringae
GTTCTGTCAGCTGGACAGACACCAACACGGGGACAGAATTCTGAACCCGACGGCCAGCAGGACCTTGGACTTACGCATCGGCTGGAACAAGCCAAGCTCGGCGCGCAGGGCAACAAGACGCGTTACAACACTAAGGAATTCCAATTTAGATTTTTGCATGCCTTACTGTGACTTGAACACGGACAGCCGCCATCTCTTCCGAATTTGGTCAGTGTAGCAACTCCAAAGCCACACAAGAGATTTGATTTTGTGTCCCTGAACCAATTATCTACTTTGGAACATCGTTGGATTCAATGCAAACAGTAAGTTTAAACTAAAAATGTGACGCGACGAGTTGGGCGCAGCAGCGCGTGCCATATTTATTTGGATATTGACCAGTCACCTATTCACTGCACCGCGCAAATTTGGAGCTCCTCGAGGGCTTCAAATATAATTCTTGGGCCCTGGTTTCTGTAATGTTCGACTGCCAGTATCGATTCCAACATTTGGTGGCGCAACACTTGTAGTTACTGTACAGTACGTCCACTCCCCGTAAGCAATTCGACCCCGTGAACAACCATTATGTCGCAAAAATTGACATGTTCAGATCATTTTAGGAAGCTTTTGTGCTCACGATTGGTCAAACTACGCATTTGTTATTAGTCATATGTATACTATAACCAAATGCAATGTCTCTTATAAATTACCTGAGCGCATAAACGACAGCATCTACAGCACACGGTGTGCTGTAGATGATGCTGCACACCCCTGTCACGCACTTCTTGTATCAGCGTGAACTTCTGTTCATCCCATTCGGATGACATTCAAGGCTCATTTTCCAAGTCGCCTTCGATCAACCACATCGAGAAACAAGCTGACCAACTCGTGCCATTCGCCATGTCGACTGCTCCGAGAACCGTGAACGCCTACGCCGCCCTTGACAGCAGCGGCGAGTGTAAGCCCTGGCAGTACGAGTCTCGTCCGCTTGGGAGCGAAGACGTAGAGATCAAGATTTCCCACTGCGGCATCTGTGGGTCGGACCTGCACACGATCGAAGGCGGCTGGGGCCCTGCTCCGTCGTTGGGCACGAAATCGTCGGAGAAGTGACGCTGGCCGGCCCGAGCGTGAAGAACCTGTCAGTGGGCGACCGTGTTGGTGTGGGCTTGCCTGAACCGTGACCCCGAAGACAAGTGCCGGGACTGCGCCGATGGTGAGGACGCTGTGTGCGATCAATGCGTCTGGACCTACAATGCCACCTACAAGAACGGTGCCAAGGCCCAGGGGGGATACGCCGACTACGTCCGTGTTGACAGCAACTACACCTTCGTACCGGCACAGAGCAAAGGAGCGGCCACATCAGATGGGAGAGCAGCCCACGCGGTCACCCGCCTTCACGCCTATGAAGCAGGAAGGCGTGAAGGCGGGTGACCGCGTGGGAGTGATCGGTATCGGGGGACTGGGCCACCTCGCAATCCAGTTCATTCGCGCGTTTGGGGCTACCCCGGTGGCGTTCTCGCGCTCTGCCAACAAGGAGAAGGAGATCTATGGGCTTGGAGCCGAAGAGTTCTACAACTTGAGCGACCCGAAGGACCAGAAGAAGGAGGTAGGCAGCGTGTAGTGTCTGCAGGAAACGAAGACACGCTGGGGGAGATGGCGAAGCTCCCGAAGTTTGCCGTAGTCTATTCGCTTGGAAGTAAAAGACAAAGTGAGCTACTCCTAACGCTAGGACTCCCTGCCTAGCTAGAAGTCATCATGAATGTCGTTATGGGTAGCTTGAAATGCCTGATGTCATCCAGGTTTGCGTGCTGCTCATCGAGAGTCATCCAGGTTTGCGTGATGCTCATGGAGCATTGACGCTATCATCAGGCTGGTCGTTATGACCCGAGACCAACCTGCTTGCTTTTGCAGCTATTAGCTCGGAGAAGGCTTGGATATTGAATCCACTACACAGCGTATACTTGGTGATGCTAACCGCAGATGCGAATGACATGCCCTACGACTTGTATCTGACTTTGGTGCGCAAGCGCGGCACCTTCATCATGGTGGGCGTGCCAAACGACCAAGTCAAGATCAGTCCGTTCTTCCTCGTGCCGCGCGCTGTGCGTGTCCGCGGCAGTGTGATCGGCTGCATCCAGGACATTAAGGACATATTACAGCTTGCCGCGAAGAAGAACGTGCGCCCGATCATCCAGAAGCTGCCTATGGCCAAGGTGAACGAAGGTCTAAGCATGGTCCGTGATGGTCGTGTGCGCTACCGTGTTGTGCTCGAGAACTAGAGCACTGGTCCATGGATGGATAATCGGTTAAGTTTCACTCTCGCAGAGAAATACTTGACAGCTAACAACTGGAGGTGGGCATGGTAGCTCACTGTAAGGACGATCCTCGCCGTTTCCGATGAAAATCTCTCTAACTTCGAGCTAAAAAAACGTGATATCCATCGCGTTTCCGATGAATATTGCTGTTTTTTTCCCGGGTATATTTATTCTACTATTCAATGCCTCTTTGCATCAATAGTGATCCCGTCTGCCATGGCAGCCCCCTTCCTATCGCTGCCACGGTGCAATGAGCCGTGGACCCGTCCCTGGTCATTCGTTTACATGTACACTATACTTGTTGATTTTGCCCCTCTCGGTCCTAGGTTAGTGCAAGGGGTTGTCGGCGGTTGGTCTTCCAAATGATTGTACAGCGATCACCTCCAGTCGCCGTTCTGGCATCCGGCACCAACATCTTTAAAAACTACTGCCCGACTCCATGGAGGCATTGTGCTCCTGGCCCATGGCGTGAAATAACTGCAACCGTTCTTCATTCATGTTCTCCTTCCACTTGCTCCATATCTCGCTGGATGTGGTCCTCATCAAGCGCTCGAATGACCTGATGAATCGTTTCAAACATTTCACTTGGGCGTCACAGCGTCGCCATGAGCTTGAACGCGTCATAACCTGTCAGGACGGCCATCGCATCTTTACAAGAAATCAATCCGAAACTGATTGCTGGGGCCAACGTCCGATGTTGATGCTGTTCAACATGGTACCGTTAATTGCACGGAGAACAAGCAGGTTCCCGTCCCGGAAAAATCCAATTGGCTCCACTTTTTTTAATGATGCACGTCCCAAGTGCACGTCGGCTTGGCCAGAACTCGACAATTTAGTTTTGTCACAGTATCACAATGCGGGTTTCATGGAGCCTGTGGACGACAAATCCCGTACTGTGGCTGCTTGTTCTGCGCTATGGCTGGGCAGCGGGAGTGAGCCGGCGAAATGACAACCAACTTGCGACTCAATCTGGTCTCAAGATGTGGGTGGATCCAGATACTCCACTAGAACACTACACATGGAAGTCCTCGCGCGGGGATACGTGGGAATTAGTGATGAGTGACGAGTTCAATACTCCGCAGAGATCCTTTCGACCTGGAGACGACCACATGTGGACGTCAATTGAAAAACCGGACGGCGTGAACGAAGCGATGGAAGTCTACGCACACAACAAAACCACAACATCGTGCGACGAGGCCGACGGCGTCTGCAGCTTCCAGATTGAGTTGGAAGACTCCATTACTCATTTGCAAGTGTGGAACAGCTACCAGAAGACGCCAGGCTTTGAGAACGTCACCTTCGTAAGTTTTGACTACTCTTGCTCTTTCTCATGTTTTTAGTTGCGACTGATGCGATTGTCTTTGTGTAGTTTTATCGCGGAGGTATGGTGCAGTCCTGGAACAAGTTCTGCCTACAAGGCGGCATGATTGAAGTTCGAGCTCAGCTTCCTGCAGCTTTGTCCGAGTCTTCCGGAAACCCTGACTTTATTCTGGACGCGAGTGCTCGAGCTCAGTCACTGCGTTACTACCCGACTTGGCCTGGTATCTGGATGATGGGGAACCTCGGCCGCGCCATTTTCAGCGGCTCGACGAACAGGATGTGGCCATTCTCCTACGACACATGTGACCCTGACGCGTTTAAGCCGAACAACCAGCGTATCAGTGCTTGTGACGCAGACCCAGGATCTGGCATGAATCCTAACCAAGGTCGCGGTGCTCCTGAGATCGATATCGTCGAAGGTGGAGGCACCAGCATATCGGCGTCGATTCAAGTGGGGCCTGGTATGCCGCCGGATTTCCGTGTTGTCACCCCACTGGACGAGAACAAGCTCTGCATTTATTCGAGCTCCTGCGAAACGCCAGGAGCTAACGTCCCTGGCATTCCAGAGAGCGTCTACCTTGGAACTCGCGGCCACCAGTCCTGGTACCAGAATTTACGCTACGCTGCAAACAATTTCTGCCAGCAAAACGTCAGCGAGACCCAAACCTACGGCACAGTTGAGGCTGCACTGAAGGCTGGTATCGAAGACAACGTGTGTTCAGTTGCAATGTGCCCAGCTTCTCTGGATATCAACTCAAATCTGGACCACATGCATCCAAGCGGTGACGGTCGCTGGGGAATTAACTCGAACGGCACGTGCTTTTCCGCTAGGAACTCGTACATGGGCGAGTTCATCTGTAGCGCTGGGAATCCCGATCCGAGCTGCAAACCGCTTAAAGACGCACCAGTATTGCCCCAGGATAACTCAGCATTTGCATTCCAAATGGATGCCCTCTCTGCGAACTGGCCAGTGCACATGGCTGTGTACTCAGACTTCGTGGAGTACCAAGTGGAATGGGTCCCGGGCCCGAATGGCTACGTTCGCTGGATGCTGTCGGGAGATCCGTTGTACGAGATCCCAGCGCAGACGATCACGGACCCGCCACAGGGTGCAAGCGTCAAAAATCCGCCGAAGATCATGATCGAGGAGCCATTGTACCTCATTTTCAACGTTGCCATGTCGAGTAAATGGGGGGCGCAACCGCCAAACCCGAAGAATCCGTGCCGTGGCGACGGAATGGACCCCGTCGCGAATGCCATTTGCGACTCCTTCCCCATGCACTTGAAGGTCGACTACATTCGTGTGTATCAAGACTTGTCCTCGAGTTCAGTCATGAGCGTGGGGTGCGACCCGGAGACGCACCCCACGCGTCAGTGGATACTTGACCACCTCGATGAATACGAAGACGAGGAGAACAAGCTCGTGGAGGTGCGTGGCAAGGCATTTTGCCGGACAGATGCGGACTGTACAGTCCAAACGAGCCATCGCCGGCGTCGACCTCCGACTGCGAGCTCTACCAACCGGAGATCGACTGTTGTTTTAACTGGAAGATGCGTCGACCAGCGCTGTGAATGCTCAAGCGACACGTGGACTGGGCCGCGCTGTATCCTGCCAAGCAAACCAAGCGCTGCAGCCTTCGGTCCTCCAGTCGTTCTGGCGGCATGCATTGGCTCGTTGCTCCTTGTTCTGGGGATTTCTTCGTGCGTTGCCATTTGCTTTATGCGCAAGAAAGATGCCGAGGCCGTCGAAACGGAGCGCAAGGCGAAGCAACAACAACGACAACAGTACGAGCTGCTTCGGCGCCAATCCAGTCAACATCTCCAAAGCGCTTGGCCATCGGAGTAACTTGGCGCGCAGGTTCAACTCGACACGAGTCATTTGTAGCGGACGTTTCTGCTTCAGCACCTCAACCAATTTAAATTCAACTTGTTTTTCTCGAACACTTCAGCCTTCATGGTATTGCTGTTGGGATGAAGTACAAGCCTTGTTAGTATCACGCCAATATCTTTGTCTTCACGGAAGCTTGCAAGCTCGCGTTTGGCCATTCACCACCAGCACATTCGCTCGTTTCGGAAAAGTCGTGTACTTCGGATGAGGAAAGTTAAAATATTTCGCTGTATACTGACCTGCTCCTGTGTCAAGAACCGATGCAGCCCCCCAGTACTTGAATGAATCTTATGTATTGCCTTTGGGCACTGCTATCGGCGATGGATTCAATAGTTTCTAACACCACTGGCCTGGAATCCCACACCAAACAATGGAAGTCACCACTTGAGTTAAACTACATAGTAAGGTGATAACAGTACGGTCGTTTGTGCCCCGACTGAAGCCAATAGATACATGTAAGCGACTGCCCATCCGAGGTTGCTAGCAGACCGAACCACCGCCCCCAGCGGAGCTGCAATGGTCATCATCGTATTCGTCCAACGTTGTTTACGCCCAACGTCGTAACAGCATTTTGCACGCACGGCGACAATTTCCCTCATTATACAAACAACCCTGGCCAATTTAGTACCTGTGTTACCTAATATCCTGATGTACTTAATCACTTAACGATCCACCGACTCGGTAGTCAGGCTTAACTATGGAGCTTAATTAATACCTGCCAAACTTCAAACTTAATGCTCGATTGGGGGCTTTTCCAATACATTTGCTATCTCTTTCATACTTGTTCAGCACCACAGATCAGTGATCAGTGCAAATTTTACATAACGATAGCAATTGTATGGAAATTCCCGATCGAGTGAAATTACACATATGAAAAAAAAATTCGGATCGGCGTCTGCGTCTGCGTACATGCAATCTAAGACCAACACCGGTCTTCGTGCCGAATAGTGGGGCTTGTTTGCGTGCCTATTAATAATGATGAACGGCTTTCGCAACTCGGCGTGAACAAAGCCAACTCGCTCACGGCGAAGCAACTCACGGAGCTACGACTGCGAGTGTGTGTGCGCCACTCTTACTAATTCCAGTACCGCGAATAACCAAAATGGAGCAGCTTGCACCCGGGTCCCTCCTCTGTTTCTAATCACGCTGTTGTACTTGATAGGAAGTGTGTCTACCGATGGTAAAGTTGGCCAGGGTTTTCTGTATATCTTTTTTTTAGGGTGGGAGGGCTTTTCCCCTCATCCTGTCGAAGTTTCTCTCCATCGAGATACATATATTTTGGACGTTGCGTTTCGTGGTCGTAAGGTGCGGTTTGTCCCTTCACTGCTGCGAAGATCGTCGATCACAGTGCTGAGCAAGCCTCCGGTGGCGCTCACAAGCACAAAGTGTTGGTGGAAGTTGACCCACGCTCGGCTCTCAGCGCGCATGGCTGTCGACCATAGACGGACAAGTCCCCGAAAGGAGATGCAGACGGCCAAGCTGAAGTAACTGAACTTGATAGTCGCACCTTCGGACCTTGAAACGAAGCAGATGAGGATAACCACAGCTTGCCAGTCGATTAAAGTCTAGCGCCTTACTGCGAGGAGAAAACTATAATACCAATGGTACAAACATAACACTGATACTTTCCCAACACAGGTGTCTTCGATTTTTGCTGTTTGAAAGCGACACAGAAGTGTAAAAGCGTGTCCCCACCGGAAAAGCTGCCGGTATTTTGCTGGGGCCATCCCATGTTCCAGCTGCGAGCTCGGAAACGGACAGGGGTATCGTCGGAACGTCATAACGTGTTGGAAGTTCCAACTTGGAACTCAACCCATACCGAAGCGAAGTGAAAGCAGCAGCCATGGGGATACACATGTAGTAGATAGATCCGCCATGTGACTTTCGGTGCCGTCGAGATTTTACAGTTCGCAATCTTAAGATACGAACTTCGCGTTACCTACGATCCGCTCGGCATCAAGTCTCCAGTGATGGTGACCCCACGGGAAGCAGGCCAAGGTCTCTCTATACATGTAATTCACCCACCCACCGAGGCTTCCTTCACTCTCGAATCTGCGTTTCGATCGATCACTGCGCTCCGAGGACGAATATTAATTACAAGACGATGCTGGCCCCTGCAGCTTTCGCATCGGCTGCCGTTCTTCTGGCAGCCTCGATCCCGAGCGCCGATGCTCATGGGTACATGCTGATCCCCGAGTCGCAGTTCAAGGACTCTGCGAACTCTGCGTGGGTCGTGCAGATCGACCCCGTGTGGGCCAGCGACAGTTGGGACGGCAACAACGCGGGAAGCGTCGACGTGTTCACGTCTCTCAAGTCTGCCAACAACTTCAAGGACCTCAAGACGCTCATGGACGACACGTCCGTGTACGGCGCCGACTGCGGCTTCACGGACCCTAGCGGAACTGCGCAGCCCATCCCGACGGATGGCAAGGCCACGTTCTCGCGTGCCATCGTGCACGTCGGCCCGTGCGAGATCTGGCTCGACGACACCAAGGTGCTGTCCGAGGACGACTGCTTCAGCAAGTACGGCAACGAGAACCAGGACGTCAAGTCGGTCTTCCCCGTGGACTACTCGTCGTGCGACAACGGCGGCTGCAAGGAGATGCGCTTCTACTGGTTGGCGTTCCAGGGCTTGGATGGCAAGACCGTGTGGCAGTCGTACAGTAAGTTCCTGTTGGATTATTGTTTAGACGTGGACGTGGATAATGAGATCACTAATTCTGTGTCTTTTGTGTCATTGCAGAGGATTGCATCCCCCTTGAGGGATCGGGAGGTGGCACCTCGCAGACGTCCCCGGCTTCTTCGTCGACCGGTCAGTCCGAGACCCCGTCCAGCGGTGGCTCTCCCTCGAGCGGCAACTCTGATACTCCATCCAGCGGTGCATCTGACAGTCCGTCCAGTGGTAACTCGGACACACCGTCGAGCGGCGAGTCTACTACCCCAGCCCCAGAATCGGGCGGCTCTCAGACTACGCAGGGATCGTCCGCTCAGACTCCGACCACCGATGCCCCGTCGGCTCAGACGCCGGAGGTTACTCCAGCCCCGTCGTCCAAGTGCAACGGCCGCAAGCGTCGGTACTAAACGTCGTGGTGTGTTTGCCAATGTTGAGTGAAGATATTGGCTCTACGTGTAGACGGCTGCGATGTTAGACGGCGCCGATATATGAAACAAGTTCAGTGGAAAATGTATATGCGTGTGCCGCCGGTTTTGGGTGTGTTTTCTTGCTTTTGACGCGACGAACTTTAACCCTTTGAACGCAGTATTAACGCTCTCTGCATTAATAATAATCCTGCATTTCTTATTAAAACAGGACGGACGCCTCGTTCGGACGGCGGGAACTCCTCTCCAGCGGCGCTACCCACGAACACATTGGAATAAATGTACGGGGCTGAAGGATGGATAGGTGAGGCACGCATGAGGGAACCATTCTTTTGGATTGGCACCGGGCAATAGCAAAGCTTCATGATGTCCAGATGACAAATTTTACATACCAGTACATGTACTTCCATCTCGTACGTTCTTCTTGACTATGGGCAAGGAATGATTTGTATGTGACTGGTTGTTTAACCGGATGGTTGCGGCATGTAACGAACAACGCAACAACAGCACATCAAGGAAGAGCCCGTCTCATCAGTATGTTCGTGCCTGTGGGCGAGGAAGGTACAGTAGCACCTATTCGGTGCCACCGAAGCAGACGGTAGATACCAGAGTCGTAAAAGGTTGTTGATCAGTGATCTCCTTACTCCCGCATACAGTAGTATGCCGATACCGGTCGGCTACCGTCGGTACAGTACCTTCCAGCTGGCGAAGGTTTAACTCCACTTCGAAGTACGTATGCGTGATAACTACAGTGATCTGTCTCAATACAAAACATCATTGACATAAGCTGTTTTTGCGGTTAATGTGTTATTGTAGGTGCAATGGAATAATTAAGCAACATTAGAGAAATCAGCTAGAAGGGGGTATAGATTGCTAAATGCTTGTTATTGTGGCTAATTACGGTAACAGATTCCTACTTGGGTCATTTCACCCCGCGAAAGACACCTACTATTTGTAGGTGTCGGCTACAAAGGGCTATCGCGCAATGCCATCTTCGACGATTCAACCAAGTGGCGGACAGGTTCACGAACACTGCGATGGACTCCACGTCCAACACAAAGATTTTCCAGCACGACCTGCACCGATTGACACCACAATGGGCAGAGGTGGCGGAGTTCCTCTCAAGGGATGTGGACCACTGGAGCAACCTTAAGTCGGATAAGGAAGGATTAAGCCGGCCTTCCACCCACATACACCATGCTGGACTCGCGCTTGTACTTCTTCACCAAGTACCCACATATCCCACACCTTGTTATTGTGATCACCACGCGTTTTGTCCTTGCTGTTTAGTACACAAATTGGGTTTGTACGTAAATCACTTGGGAAGCCTGGACGTTTAGAGATATATATCACACCCTGAACAAACCAAATCACGAAACGCTCAAGAAATTGGTTTGCTCGTAAACTACGCGGGCTTGTGAACCAAAATTACGTAAAATATTGGTTTGCGTTCAAATGCGTTCAGCATCCAAACCACGGCGAGAGGTTTGGAGTATTTCCAGCGCCGAGGTTTGAAAAACCCGCCAACTTGGTTTGGAGTTACAACTGAAACGGGTTCAAACCATGAAACGGATTCAAGCCTGGTTTAAACGTTTGGTTTGAACAGGGCCTGGTTTGGTTTGGTTTGTTCAGGGCGTGGGATATATAAATAAATTGACTACTTGAAATCAGCCGTACAAATCGGAGTTACTCGCACCTAATCGTGGGAATGGCGGTGGGTATATATAACAAACGCGAGTGCTTTCTTATAAATCGATCGTTTAATCGGGGTATTTAGAGGAGAAATAGGCAATATAACGAGAGCACAATTGCTGGCGCTCATTAAACAGCTAGCAACACGCTCAATTTACATCAAACATCGGATGGAGGGCAGTTTATTGGGACAAATAAAAAATAATGTGCCATTTCCGTAGTCACACAGCTTCGCGGTCGCAATCTAGACACCCTTATAGAGATAAGAAAAAAGTTGAATCGTTATCGACCGGAGGTTAACGTTCGTGCATGTTTTGTACCATTTTTACTCAAATATCTCGTTTACTTATGTCAGCCACACTATATTCGAGTTCATTTTTCGGGAAGACGTATTTGAATTTTAGGGAGATAGATAATACACACGTGCATGGAGCCGATATCTGGCACCTAACTCAATCCAACAGCAGTTCGAACTCCTCGCACGCTCACATGGCGTTGATGCGTCTCTTGGTTAGGCACGACAGCCCTCGAACGGACATTACCGTATAATGCTGACACCTCGGCAAGCCTTTTCATTAGCCCCCAGTTGGAGTGTTAGGACGCCCCGAAAACGATAGCTCAAGAGCAGACAACGTTGGTTTTCGTATGATTTGCTGGTACGGCTGACTGTCCCTCGGTACTACGTCGCCGTGAATACAACCGCCGGTATTATAGATACCAGTCATATCGCCGTCACCTTCCGGCTATTGTAACCTTTAGTGCGCCACTTCGACTATTAGGTCAGGCGAGAGTGGACATGTTAGTGAAACAAGTCAACGCCGGCACTGATCGACATCGCCCCTAGCTTCAGCATTCAGCATTTCGGCCGTCGAGATTTTACAGATATACCTGATAATAAATGACCTGACATCTTCGCTGTCCGAAAAGGAGGTTGCTTTCGTGATTTCAAGCTGGTGCTGCTGGTCGCCTCAAAATGGATTGACGGGTCCTATACAATACAAGGGTCGTCCGGTGTACGGTCGACAGGTGATAGCGCTCAGCGTAAATTCTGTGGCTGTGTCGCTTTTGATACCTTGACCACATGTTTGGGTGTAGTCAAATGTGGAGCGTTTGGATCCTTGTTCCCCAGCGATCCATACGCCATGACCGAAGTAAGTCTTCAACACGTGGGACTTCCCAGGAGGGTAGACTGTTGGAACTCAACCCGGTTCGGTGGCATTGACCACCGGTGTCAATTCCTCATTCTCACATTTTCCTTCCGACACGCAAACCACCCGACCACTACACAAGGCGATGCTCTCTACTGCAGCTTTCGCGTTTGCTGCCGCCATCTTGGCGGCTTCTATCCCGAGCGCGGATGCTCATGGGTACATGCTGATCCCCGAGTCGCAGTTCTCTGGTTCTTCGAACTCTGCGTGGCTTGTGCAGATCGACCCCGTGTGGGCCAGCGACAGTTGGGACGGCAACAATGCGGGAAGCGTCGACGTGTTCACGTCTCTCAAGTCTGCCAACAACTTCAAGGACCTCAAGACGCTCATGGACGACACGTCCGTGTACGGTCCCGACTGCGGCTTCACGGACCCTAGCGGAACTGCGCAGCCCATCCCGACGGATGGCAAGGCCACATTTTCTCGAGCTCTTGTGCACGTCGGCCCGTGCGAGATCTGGCTCGACGACACCAAGGTGCTGTCCGAGGACGACTGCTTCAGCAAGTACGGCAACGAGAACCAGGACATCAAGTCGGTCTTCCCCGTGGACTACTCGTCGTGCGACAACGGCGGCTGCAAGGAGATGCGCTTCTACTGGTTGGCGTTCCAGGGCGTGGACAGCAAGACCGTGTGGCAGTCGTACAGTAAGTTGATGATTGCTGTTTTGTTTTTCAGTTGAGTCGAGTCGAGTGCAACCTCCCTAACTCTCGTTTGCTTGTGCTCTTGCAGAGGACTGCATCCCTCTTGCAGGCTCGGGTGGATCGTCAACGACGTCGACATCGCAGACATCGACGACATCGCAGACGTCGTCAACGACGGGCGCTGACTCTGACACCCCGTCCAGCGGCGACTCGAACAGTCCTTCAAGCGGCGACTCGAACACCCCGTCCAGCGGTGACTCGAACACCCCGTCCAGCGGTGACTCGAACACCCCATCCAGCGGCGACTCGAACAGTCCTTCAAGCGGCGACTCGAACACCCCGTCCAGCGGCGACTCGAACAGTCCTTCGAGCGGTGAATCCCAGAACTCGGGGACCGGAAACTCTGCTACTCCGGCGCCTGCGTCGACGGACTCGCAGTCCAGCTCAAAGCAGACCCCGACGTGGACCGAATCTCCGTCCTCCTCGAAATCTTGGAACAACTGGAACCAGGCTCCCACGACCCAGGGCTCATACTCCGACACCGCGACGGTCACGACGGCCCCGTCGTTCAGCTTCCGCCACTAAGTTTGGGGTGTCCTCTGCCGGTTTGAGTGAAGCTGATGTCTTCCCCCTCGATGTCTCCACAGTTGTGATGTACAAGTCAATGAAAAAAAAGTGTTATTTGTCCTAAAAAAAGTCGCGCGCTGCACGAGGAAGCTCTGAAATTTGGATACGAGTCTTATCTGGTACAAACTAACGGGTCGCGACGGCGATCGCAGTCTTGGTGGAGCGGTTGACTGTGGACTGCTCTGCGTAGAGGAAGTGGGGGGGCTGCACAGGATGGAGGGAGAGGCGTCACGTTGGGGATGCTGATAAGTTTGTGTGTGTGTTTGATAGTGCTGTCACCGTTTAGCAGAAACCTCTAAACCTCGTAAACGTCCTTAATCTTTACTCCCCATGTCGAAAGCGTACGGGTAGCACGGATACAATCCTACCCGTACGCGCGCATAAATTTGTTTTTAATATGAAAGTTTGTATTGAGAAACACATGTACCGAATTCCTCGGCTTATTACGGTCACCCATGTACAGGGTACACAGGTCCACACCAAATTCCATGTACACTTGGCTACATAATTACCGTGGCAGAAATGAAAAGTACGATTTCATGTGAAGGGA
>JAGDFM010000729.1:0-13300 GCA_019155715.1 Phytophthora pseudosyringae
GGAATGGCGATGCTCGTCATGGAAATGTGGGCGTTCGAAGCGCTCACGATTCTCTCGGGCTTATTGCCACACCACATTGTGGCCGTCGCAGCACATTCGGTGCTGGTGAACGTGAATCTGCTGGTGTACACAACATTTGATGGCTTGTCGGTGGCAGCGAATATTCGAGTGGGGAACTGTCTCGGGGCTGGACATGCGAAGACAGCAAAGCTGGCTTGTACCGTAGTGCTCACGATGACTGTTATCCTGGCTCTCACATTTACGGCGGTGCTCTACGGGTTCAACAGACAGATCCCCCGCGCGTTCCTCGACGAAGGCGACAGCGTAGACCTTGCGGCCAAAGTTCTGGCAATATGGTCGCCGTTGACTATTGTGGACGGACTTAACGCTGTCACACAAGGCGTGCTTCGAGGCGCGGGCAAACAGAAAGCAGCTGCCATCACCAACGGGTTGGCATACTATCTGTTTGGTATTCCTCTAGGTGTATTTTTGGCCTTCCAATGTGACCTTGGCGTCGAAGGGCTATGGCTTGGCATGGGGTTCGGGAGCGCCGTCAATTTTGGAGCCATGGCTCTGCTAATGCTGTGTCGTTGGAGCTGGGAAGGCCTTGCACTTGCAGCAAAAGACCTGACGGATTTGTAGCTCATTAAGTGATTCAGAGATATCAACCAGATAACGTAAATAGTACTTCGAAGTACAGAACTCCCATTACAATATTTTGCGTTCCCTTTCCGCTGCTTGCTATCAGAGATCTAAGGACCGAGCACTCGATGTTGCGACCAAACATCGCTGGGCAATCTAAGAATGCGGGTGTAAACGCTTTTCTGAAAACACAAACTTGTTGGAAAATACTTGCGCCAGTGTTTCAATGAAACTGGCAGCAGACTGACGCGAGCACAAGATGGTACACGCGTGCATCTAGGCGTTTCCCACTTCTGTGTAGATGTCCGCGTTGCGGCATTACAAATGATGATACGAGGAGCATGCGAAGGCGTAGCTGTTTCATATCAATTCATTGGTCCTACCATAGTAGGAGAGACTCGCACGCACGATAGCGGCTCAGAGCACATTCGTGACGGCAGTTGAATTGCCGAACTGGTCTTCAGTGGGTTGATCCCTCGCTCGTTCGTTTTCGTTGACGTAGAGAGTCAGGAGAAACAGATTACTCTTAGTGCTTCTGAAGGTATGTTGAAACTTCTGTTTGTATTACAGCACACTCCAATATCCAACTTGCCCTAGCAGCATTAGGCAGCCACGTGACATCTCCTAACTTCAACATTTGCAGTTTTTGCTCACGAGCTACGAGCTTCTGGCAACCTTCGTTTCGCCTTGCTTCGTAGCATGGAAGTCCTTGGCGAAGGTCTCCGCCATGATGAGCGGGAAGACCACCGTCGCATCAGCATACAGCTTGACTGGCTTGGACTCCAGACGCAGCTTTCCCCATGACACGGCCTCGTCGGGACGCGCTCCCGCATCACTACCATCGAATTCCTGGCCCGTGTTCACGAAGACGGCGTAGTCGGCACCGTTGCGCATCAGATTGGCGTTGAGGATGTGGTGCTTGATCATCCCGCCACCGAGAATGATGACACCCGTTCTCCCGGGAGCGTGGACGACAGTGTCATCCATACGTCGAACATCGCTCGCGATGTCCAGGATGAAGCCTTCGTTGCGGTACGAATGGAAGTAGATCATGTCGCCGATGGAGCCGTCCGTCAGGGACGGGCAGAACACGGGGATGTTGTTCTTGTAGGCCCAGTAGTAGACCGAGTCGGGGTGGTTGATCTCCTTGCCCAGGCGATGGATCATCGTGGACGGCGACCAGATCGTGCCGTTGGCCTTTTGCTCTTCCAGCATCGTGTCTAGAATCGGCTTGATCCAGTCCTCGAACTTGCAGTAGTTGTCGTTCGGGACCAGCAAGTTCCCAATGCGGTTGATACCACGAGAGCGCAACGTGTCGCCCTTGAGCGCGAAATCGCCGATGTACGTTGGAGCGAGGCACTTGATGAAGTCCTCTTCAATCCCGCCGGCGGACGACACGATGACGTCCACCATCTTGTGCTGCACCAGGAAGCGAAACGACTCGCGCAAGCCGCTTGAGATGAGGTTGGACGTGTACCCCAGAAATATCTTCGTCTTGACCGAGGCACGATACGAAGGGTCCTTCTTCCTCTCGTCCTGCTCATCCGGCGAAATCGGGTCGTCACTCAGGCGCCATTCACGCTACCACAACCACGCACATCGTTTTAGAGTACGAACAGGATTTTCCGAAGTTGATGGAGCAGGGAGCGTACCATGCGCTTGATCTCTTCGATAGCCTCGCCCAAGTTGGTTCCTTGGTAGCCCATCGTCACATACGACTTCATGAGCGCCTCATAGTCAACGCCTTGGTCAAAATCGTAGCTGCACAGTAGGGCAGTAAACAGTTACAAGTCGAACACCGAATGGTTATAAAAAAACAGTAGTAGATAGATGGTCCCAACGAAGGATACGCACCCTCGGACATGCGCGCTCTTGCCTTCCAGACTCTCCGAGCGCATGAACAAAATGTCCTGCGCTTTCTGCTGCTCGGGTTGCTGAGTTGGGGTTGGGCTCATCGTGGCGAATTGCGAAATGAACGCACGCTTGCGTCAAGAAGATCCGAGTGGTGGATCGCAAGCGACTCTTGGATCCAGCGGATCCAACTGGACCCTTTTCAGAGCTCACCTTTGAGGTGAAATCTTTTGAAATAGGTGTAAGAATCTAGCCACGTATCGTGACCGAGAGCAAGACACGCTGGCCAAGCAAAGGAAAACTATAACCATACTTTGCTAGCTTCGCTTTCGAATTAGGTATGCTTTCGTCTTGCTGGTCTGACAACAGCAAGGTGTCGGCGCCAGATCCCCCGCATTCATCCAGTGCTGAGACTACACTACTCCCGTACAAGCATGGACACTCCAGCGAGTCCATGCTTCAGACGACCGAGGAGATCAAAGTTTTGGTCGAGCTAGTTGTTCCCGTGGTAAGTTCTCTAATGGTTATCAACAATCACGACTCGTATCGTTTTCTAATAATTGGTGAGGTTCTTCCCTTGCACTGTAGATGGTGACGACGTTCTTTGACTTTTTCCCGGGCTTCATGTCGATTGTCCTAGCTGGCAATATGAACTCGCCGTACGCACTGCACTATGTAAACGCGGCAACCTTCTCCATTATGGTTCGATGCCGATACGATAAAGTGCTTTTCGTCAAGACTGACGCGTTGTTCGTGTCACGGTACTGTAGCTACTCACCTTCACGTCAACTGCGATCGGGCTGGGGCTTGCATCGGCACTCGACACTCTCTGCTCACAAGCTTGCGGCGCCAAACGTTGCGACAAAATTGGTGTGTACTTCCAGACTGGGGTCATCGTGCTTAGTGCCAACCTGATCCTGGTGTTCGCTACGAGTTGGCACGCTGAAGGTTTGCTGAAGGGTTTAGGCCAAGACGAAGACGTTGCGCGTTTGTCAGCGAGTTTCTCTCGCTGGATGCTCCCGGGGATTCCATTCCTCTACGTCTACGAACTGACACGAAAGGCGTTGCAAGCTCAGAATATTTTGACTCCACTTGTTGTCATCGCAGTGGCTGGGAACGTCGTCTCCATCGTGGTCGGGTACGCACTGGCTTACCACACGTCCGTCGGGTTCATTGGGATTGCCATCGGCAAGAGCGTAGGGAACATGGTGCTCCCTCTCCTGCTCGTGCCGTACTTTATGTGGCGACCGAACCATTTGCGGCAGTGGTGGATTTCTCCTTGGAACTTCAAAGCTGCCACGAGATACCTCGGTATTTTCCTGCGTCTCGGCATACCGGGAATGCTCATGAATGCGATGGAAATGTGGGGACTGGAGACGCTTTCGATCCTGTCCGGCCTCCTCCCTGAAAATGTGGTAGCTGTAGCGGCCCACTCGGTGTTGGTAAATACCAATCTGCTGGTGTATACAACGTTTTCGGGGCTATCTGTAGCTGCGAACATCCGCGTTAGTAGTATAGTCCAGCACATTACACCGGCAGTTTTTTTCCTTACCGTAATTTACCACCAAGAACATTCCTGGAACCTTCTTTCGGACCAGCTGCAATTTTGACGACGCAACCTCTCGACCACCTGAGAGCGAAACCAACGCCTTTTCGATCTGAGGGTGGTTTCAGATCCGCTCAATCACTGAGAACGCATCTCCAGTAATTTCTGAATTAATTTTTTTTTCCTCAAAAACTTAAGGGGTATGTATATAGATACACCCCACTGATAACATGACGAACAAACTAACTTTTGGAAAATACAAGGACACGCCGATTGAAAAAGTATATTCTTCTGATCCTGGCTATTGTCGTTGGGTATTCAACCAACCTAGTCTCAATATTACTGAGGAAATCAAGATCTTCCTACACTCTAAGTTTCTAAGTGATGATAACTCATATATTATGACTTGGGGGAAGTATAAGGGCAAGACCCTCAAGCAGATTAGTCGAATGGATGCGAACTATATCGATTGGCTTCGTAAGAGTCAATTTGTTATTGAGAAGTGTCCGAAGCTACTACAAGAGCTGAACTAAGAAAAAAAATTATCGATAAGACTTAATCAATCAAATCAAAGTTAATCATATATTTTTTTCCCTCTCAATCAAACACTATCGAGAACCTACGCTGTGGTAAAATCCAAAATCTCCCCGGTTAGTCTATCAAAAGTCAGCTCCTGCTCACTCACAACCAAAACAAGCATGTTGGTACCCTGGCATCCGGCGTTGACACCTTGGACCTGAATCGCCTGAGGTGCATCTCGCTCTGTTAGGCGACTAACGTCAGCAATGAGAACACGGTTAGTTAGCGACCACGTCTGGTAGTCAAGAAGACCATTCACCAGCTCAGGAGTCAGATCACCATTAATCGAAGCAATCTTAGCGATTTCGTTTGTGAAGTGGTGGAAGTCATAGTCGTGGCTGATGTCAAACGTCTGCTGGGAACCGATACGAACGTTAAAATTGCGGATACTGGAACCAGGGTGCAGAGTCCAGGGAGCCGAATCAAACGGACTCTGGAACTCTTGTACAGCCGCGGAAGCGAAACTACCAGTCTGCTCAGCAAAAGGAAGTAGAATAACGTACTTGGCATTCTTAACAGAAGCCGATAGCTGAAGATCAAAAGCGGCATTCAGCTGAGTCGATTGCTTACCAGTACCAGCGCGCTGGTAGAACCATTGAGCATAGCAATCATTGTATCGAACCTTCTTTACGGGCTTGGAAATGATCGCCTGAGGGTTCTCAAGATGTACAAACGGTACATACAGGCGGGAAGTAGTGAATGGCATGTAAGTACCATCAATTGTAGGTTCAAGGGCATTGACAACAGCACCCCAGGAAATACTGAATTGAGCAGAAGCTGCAAGAACACCAGACATAGGATTACCGGTGGAAGAAGCTGCAACCATCACAGGACAGACATTACCACTCGCGAGAGTAGTACTGGTTAGCGACATACCCTTCGACGCATCTACAGCGACACTAGAAGTACCCTGGTTGACTCTGAAGCGAAGGCGGATTTGAGGATTAGCGATCAAATCGAGCTCCTTGAAGATGGGGTGGAGATCTGTTAGCTTGATCTTAAGCATGTAGTTCCACGTTCCCATGATAGCGTTAGCAGTAGCAGCACCAGATACAAAGGCACCACGAGCAGTTTGGTTAGCAATTGTAGTGGAGGCAGCAGCTCCACCGACCGAAGGCCACGCCGTAGAGAAATCAGAACCAGCATTAGGAGGGTTCGACAGTAGGCGCTTTACGAGCCCATCGTTAGGAATGGATGCACCGCCCGAGGGGCCAGTGGTAGCAAACGAGCCTGAGAATGCAGTAGTGTTGGAGTATCCATCTCCAGTAGTCGAGCTGGTCGCAGAGCTGTACAAAGCGGACTGAGCGGCATCAGGGAAGAGGAAGGACTCCGCTCCATGCTTTTCAACGTACTGAGGACTATAGCTTGTCTGAGCACGAATGTTATTCCAAAACAATTTATAATCAGCCATCGAGACAATGGTCTTGCCATTAAGCTCGAGCGACATGCTATCGATGACATTCCAGTTGCCACACTTTAGAGTGGCACAGAAACGATTGGCAGCAGCGGTCTGAGCAGTAGCACCATTCTTCATCGATACCTTGTATGGGAGCATGATGTAAGCATCGCGAAGACAAGCGAATCCTTCAGAGCCATTAAGCTGAGCAGTGGCATCGATAGTGATGACACCATTCTGGTACGATCCCTGGTTGAGATCGATTACAAACGGTACTCGCTTGCCAGAAGATACCTTGATCTCCGGATCGCTCTTGAGCGAGCTCTGGTACAAATATTGGTCGGATAGTTGAGTTTCACTCATCGTTGATTGTATATGGTTTCTATTATAGTTTGAACGAAATTAAATATTATGAGCGACCTCATCAAGCCAATCACATCAGATCATGATCTGATCGAACTCGCGAAAAAGCTTGGCGTACATCTCGATGATATCTATGAATCGAATGAAATAACAAAACCTATCTCAAAGAAAGGGTCATATCTGGTTCTACTACGACCACCTAACCTTGATGTAGGACACTGGCAGGCTGTCCATAATGGTGAATTCTTCGATTCAATGGGCGAGGCAGCTCCAACAAAGTATGGTATCGGGAAATACAACCCCAAGCAATACCAAGGTACGTATGGAGACTATTGCGGTCCATTCTGTTTGCTTTGGCTCTATTCCAAGCAGTACAATAAACCACAAGTATTTTCAAAAATGAAAGATTTAAACTTGACTATTATATAGAATTAACCATGACTTTCAAGGAGTTATCAGTTTCATCAACAATCCCCGAGGCGAAGCTCAAGCGAGCGTTCAAGACCGGTACATTATCGCTGACTAAAGATGATCTAAGTGGGAGCGGAGCTACACTACATCTACACCCCGAATCGTACGCTAAAGCGGTCAAAGCACACAAAGCGGGGAAAGGCACGCGTCTAACTATCACAAAGAAAGAAATTGGCTATCCATTCAAGCATATGCAAGGAGGTGGCATGTATGGAGCGAGTATTTGGTCCAAGATATGGGGAGGCATTAAATCAGCTTTTAAGTTCGCTAAAAATTCGGGACTATTGTCTCGCGCAGCTGATCTCGCTGTTCCCGCTCTCGCTACATATGCTGGACAGCCATCAGCGGCTATTCCAGCAAGAGCAGCCATTCGTTCCATGACAGGTATTGGCGTTTATGACAGTGATTCTGATAAAGAGGGTGGTCGTCTAACTATGACGGATGTTAAGAAAGGAGCAAAGCGTGCTCTTTCATATGCTAAACGTAGAGGTATTCTAACTGATGTAGTCGATTCTGGTGAGAAGTTTCTACTATCCAAGGCGACCAAGCCTGAGCATGGAGACCTAATCAAATCTATTCGAGGTGAAGTCCGTCGTCGATATGGAGTAGGCGTTGCCAAGCCGAAGGGTAATAAATTTGTAAAGGGAAGTCAAGAGGCTAAGGATCACATGGCTAAGATACGAGCTATGCGTAAGTCTGGTGATTCCTTCCGTTTGTGAGAAAAAAAGAAGCATTAGCTAAATTATTTTTTTGGCCTTAGCAACAACATGATTGAAACTGAAGTATCGCGAAAGATTACCTTCTTGTCATTTTGGTTGTAGATGCTGACAGTGATCGTAGAACGAGAACCGTTATGACAGTTCATCCACGCATACTGACTCGGTTTATATGAGATTAGCTTACCAATTGCTGCATCACCTCTATCAAATGCACTGACAATATCACCGGATGCAACGTACTCATTTTTGATCAGATCGCAACGTACGATGTATGAACTTGTGGGGTGAATCTGTGGGATGATGTTAGAGAGCTGAGCACTGGCAACAATCGCTGATGTAGCGGGATAGGTAGCTGCAGTCAGACCAACTACCTTTCCAAATTCAACATTATCGATAATCAGACGAGGGACGCGAGTGGTGGTAGGTAATCCAGTGCCACCAGCTGAGTATAGTCCAGTAGCTGGCTTTGTCCAAGTACCTCCGAGAGTTGGTAAAGTTGTGGGCGTCGGAGAAAAATCTACCTGACATGCGTAATAGACACTGTTTTCACTCAGCTTTAGGTAGAATACGTTGTTTCCAGATGGATCGATCAAATATGCTCCAGCATTAACAAGGGCTGTCTGAATGCTGCGATTGATATCATCATAGGAATAAATACCGTCAGGGAGAGTAATGCTGATAGTAGAGGTAGTAGCCGCCGTCGGGACTTCGACCTTGAAGCTTGTGTTTTGGAACTGCATAGCGTCGATATTATATTCCGAGTTGTACATGCTGATGCTTTGGACTGCGCATACTACATCACGAAAGTCAGCAGCTGAACCAGGGAACGAGTATTTCCAAGTTGAGTTGTAGTTATCTTGAACGAGATTAGTACTGTCGAGTTTCAGGAAGCTCGCCATTTTAGTTGTATATTTATGAAATCATATTTAAGCGATAATCTGATAAATATAAGACTTTATATAGATATGAT
This sequence comes from Phytophthora pseudosyringae, assembly GCA_019155715.1. NCBI lineage: Eukaryota > Oomycota > Peronosporomycetes > Peronosporales > Peronosporaceae > Phytophthora > Phytophthora pseudosyringae. Next base: position 8,538 of record JAGDFM010000729.1, read on the forward strand.
AGGCCGCGTGTATAAGATTACCAACAAGGACGAGAGCATCGTCTATATAGGCAGCACTGTACGAACGCTTTCTGAAAGATGGGCTGTTCATAGAAATGCTTTCAATAGATGGACTGAAGACCACTCTGAAAATGCTTGCTCTATCTTTCACCACTTCCAAGAGCATGGCATTGATAATTTTAGTATCCGTTTAATGAGTGAGCATGAAGTCGAACACCAGCGCCAGCTACATGAATTCGAGCAACTCGTTATCGAAAGAACCACTTGTGTGAATCAACGAAGAGCGCATCGTTCGAACGCAGTCATTGTCCAAGAAAATAGATTAAGAGCTAAACAGTATCAGACTGATAACTGGGATAGAACTAAAGCGCGAAATGCCGAAACTTTTGATTGTGGTTGTGGTAAAAGCTTTACATATACCAACAAAGCGCGGCATGAGCGAACTAAATTTCATCAACTCTGGCTTGCCGATCAGTAAGCTTAAAGATCATCTGGATTAATCACTTCATTGAAGTTATATCGTAATTGACTCTTCACACTATCTAATAGTAATATCTGACCTTTTCCACGACCGATTGCTTTATTGTATGCGATCATCATTTTTTTGTCATCGATATTATTGATATTGAAATCTTTCACAACCATCTGTAAATCACGCTTGGAATTCGCTCTTAGGATTGCGACGTATTCACTGTTGAGTCTGATCATCTTATCAGTAGCAAAGTAGCTGTAGCTAAGGAATATGGTTGATAGCTTGAAATGCCGGCCCCTGGTCATATAATGTGAGAATAGATTTTTTGCAACAGACGATCATTACTAAAATCATCAATGATGACAAGCTCGGGTTTATTCGAACTCATGGGAGTATGGCGTACTTGATCAACTTTAGGTGGTGTATCTGGGTCAGCAAAAGTAATGAAATCTTCCAGCTTATCACGGAGGTACTCATAAAGCTCTTGGTGTGGATTGCGTGCGATGATCGTTAGATGAGCAAATACGTGAGGAGAATGCTTGAGGATGAACATACATAGATTGTTCTTACCACTGAATGAGGGACCAAGCACAACCATTCTAAATAACTTTTTAATGTCAAGAGCAGGGATATCACCCATGCCCGCAGACTTGGATTTCTTTGGCAAGGAAGCGCCGAAGTCTGGAATACCGCTCATGATCGTGTCTTTAATCACTCGATCTATATAGCTCGAGACAAAAACAACTATGAGTTCTGGTTTCTCGTACCCTCAGCCAATTTTTACATCGCCGATCTATAACCCTGCATTCTATCTAACATTAGATGCCAGTGGATATCTTACCTATGACTATGCGCAGACGCTTTACCTCGATAAGAATGATTACCGCTTGACTTATATAACAGGTATAACGCCAGGAGCAGCAACACAAGGTATAGCCCTCGTTCCAGGTACTAATAATGATATCAGTGGAATTGGAGCGTTATCATGTAGCAGTCTGACTGTAAATGGTTCCAGCGTATCATCCCCTCCCGCTTATGTCGTGGGAATCGCGCCTGGAACTGCAGCAAACAACAAAGCTCTTGTACTGGGATCATTTGGGGAGATCGGAACGATCAGCTCGCTGACGGCAACCAATATTTACGGAACGCTACAGACTGGGGCTCAGACCAACATTACGTCAGTTGGAACGCTAACCAATTTAACGCTATCTACAGGAGGAACGGGGCTTCAGATACCAAATCTAAAGTTTTGGAACGCAACTACGCTAGTATATGACAATTTTAACCATTCTTACTATATCGGAGTCTCTGAAGGAGGTTGCATAGCTCAGCAAGCGCTTGTAGTTGATTTAAACAAAGATATTGGATCGATCCGCAATCTTAGCTGTACAGGCACCCTGACTAACGGAACTGAAATAAAATCGCCTAAGCTAACGACAGATAGCATCAATGCCGGTACTTCAGGAATCCTCAACATCGTGGGGACCACGCTTCGAATCAATGGATCTGATTTAACGGCAACTGCAGCAGAGCTCAACTATTTGAATATCACATCCCCGGGGACAGGGCAGGCAAGCAAAGCTCTTGTACTCGATAACTTATCGGCACTAGGTTCGGGAATAGCATCTTTTACATCGACGAAGCTCTTCTCGTCAGCTAATACGACGTGTTCGATATCAAGCGGTAATATCCTTAGTTCAACATCAAAAATCAGTGAATTTAATTTAGCTCTGCTTAATCCTAGCGACAATGTTGGAGCAACAGCCGGTCTGAGCTTTCTTATCGATGATAGCTCTGCGGGAGCAACGACGCCAAGCGCTAATATTGTGGCTGAACGTGTAGCTAGCTCGTTTGCAGTGAGCGATTTGCTCTTTCAAACACGAAGTGTATCTACTCAAGCAGGAGCTCTATCAACTCGATTAAGAATACATGGCGATGGTAAAATCTCATTCAGCGATACAATTGGGGATCAGCAATGGAACTTTCTAAAATCAGCAAGCAATTGTAGTATGCGATTTGGTAGCGATCTTTTACTTAGAGATTGTATAACCATGACTTGGAACTATACATCAGCTGGATCAACTTCGAATTTCTTATCGTATAACGTGTATGGCACTCAATACGCTCTCACAATCACCGCTCAGGACCGTATTGGTATTGGTACATCGACACCTGCTGCTGGATTGGATGTGTCATCATACGCCAGCGTGAGCATGACTGGGCCTCTTGCTACAGGTACAAGCTCAGCGTACACGGTCAATAGAGCTGGAACATACACGGACAGTGTATCAATATACTGTCGGCAGGCATTGATGGTTGGGGTTAGAGGAGCTTACATTGGATCGGATCGTCGTGTTAAGGAGAATATCTCTACGATACCACCTGAGGATGGAGTCAAGTTCGTTCGCGATATCAATCCAAAAATTTATGATCTCAAGGGCTTCGACAAGCGACAGGTCGGGTATATCAGTCAGGATATGATGCGAGACTACTCAGCACTCATCAGCCTTCTACCTGATCCGAATATGACTATCGAAGCCGAGGGAGATGTCGATGGCGCGTTTCTATCTATGAGCTATGAAAGGGTACCAGCATTTCTCCACGCGGCATTAAAGTCAGTTCTTGACCGGCTCGATGTACAGCAAAAGGAAATCGATGAATTGAGAGCGATTATCGCTGAGTGAATATAGAGACAGACAAGTTTGAATATGCCCGCCTTCAAGTTCCGTATTTCTCGTCGGAAAGATAAAAAATATGACGGGCGAGGCCCGGCCAATCGATGAGGAAAACCCATACACAGCCGACTGGTTTTCAAAACGTTTTCTATGGTAGTATATAGCATAATCATGGGTTGTATGCCAAGTAAAGAGCTCAAAACTAATTTAAGGTCTGATGATCCCAATCAGGTCATAGGATCAACAATGCTTAGAGCGGATCAGATAGTAGTCTTAGGGGATTCAGTATTCCTACCAACCAAAAATGTTGATGGTGAGGATGCTATACTTGAAATATCTATCAACGATAAAAAAATCGAAGTCCATCGAGGATACCGAAACAAACTCATGCGAAGTGGCATAGCTTAGATTAGTGCGACTAAGAGATCTTGATCGCGTGTCGTACGCCACTTGATCTTCGATCAAATAGCAAACGTCTTCACGGTCTTTTTTTGGCGCGGGGCAATGCCCCCGCCCGGAGCCCACTGGGCTCTTTTCTTGGGTTGGTAGGCCCACATACGGCCACCCTCGGTTTGCGTTGATCCATCTACCTTTCTGATTGACTTATCGAGATCAGTAGCCCACACGGCTGCCTGAGTCTTCTGGGGTCGATCGTGAATGATAAGATTCTTCATGATAGCTTTGAGTTCAGCAACGTTGTTGTCGGCGTTATCGCCATAGCTCCCACTGGATGCTGAAATAATGCGGGGGTTGAAGAAGAACATGGTTATAGTAGTCTCGTGATAATTTCCTTGAATTCTTTATCATCGATGAGACGATTGCTGTACATATCCACTGTGAGCGACTTGAGCTGCTTGATGATGCTCGGATTATCATTCCCGAGCTCGATCTCGCCTTTTAGCTTGTCATACTCAGCGCGAAGTGTTTCAAGTGGATCCGTGAGCTTCTCGTGGAAATTGTACTGGAGATGAGTGATCGCAAGGATCTCCTTGAACATTTTTTTATCTTCGACGCTGAGCTTGTCATACGTAGGCTGATCAATTTGCTGCTTATACACAAGAGTTCTGATCATACCTTGAAGACTATCACTGATTTGACACTTTGGCCCACATTTACGACGGTTAGGTTGAACAGTGACGAGTGTCTTAGCATCAAGGTCAGGGATACGAATGTACTTGCTTCCGAGCTGACGATAAACGTATGCGCTGGGTGTTGCTAAGCCCTGAATTTCATTGAGATTGTACGTTCTTCCACGTCTGACGACTCCATCAAGAGGGGCGACGCCTGCTCCTCTTAAGCCACGCCCTTTAAGTCCCTGACCGCGAGAACGCTTAGAAAACTCGTCGGCTACACGCTCACGTTCCTCTTCTCCCGCGATCTCCTGAACCAATTTGCTGTATTTCTTATACTTGGTACTATAAACAGACTTTGTAGCCTTCATAGCTGATATCGCTGCCTTCAGTGCTGATCGTACGGCTTTTGAATTATTAGTAGTAATAGGTTGCCGGATTACTGGACGTTTTTTAACACATCGAACATAAACCCTACCAACAGACCTGTCTATATCATTACACACAAAGTTTTACCCTTCCGCTGTGGAAGAGACAGAGCATCAG
>JAGDFM010000073.1:0-125216 GCA_019155715.1 Phytophthora pseudosyringae
CATACCAATCTGGTGGCAGATAGACAGCTAATAAATCGAGCACGACATTGGCCAGTGGATGCCCGATTTAGCGGTAGAGTTATGTCGATTCGTCGTTTTTATAACCTCTCTTTATTTAGCTGCTGGACGCTAAAACGGACCGGCAAAATACTTGCAAGGCACAATACATGTAAGCATATTAATACGTGGAAGTACAACTCTCACCTTTGCAAAGCGCGGGCAGTGCAAAATATTCCTCGTCTTGAGGTCAACTAGGGTCACGAAACAGCGGCCTACGATACCGTCCCCAGAGGGTTTAGACAGCGACAGTACTGCTTTCTTCTTCGTCTTCTTCCCCCATCACTTCTTGCTCAGCCCACGCTTCGACATATTCGTCCGAGTCTGTGTCGAACGCTTCGAGCTCGTCTTCTTCCTCACCACATACTTCTTCTGCGGATTGAACTTGAAACGCCTGCCATGAGTATTATTACCAGTACATGTATTTTGTAAGATATCTCGGGATGGCGGGCTCAGGATGCCAACATCGGGATGAGAAGTCATTGAGTGCAGTACAGATGATCCTCTCGGCAGTGATAGTGTCGCGAAGGCACAATTTATCACGATCTAAAGGAATCACTACTGGAAGGTGTACCTATTCAGTGGTACACGTGGCAGCTTGCTGCGAGCAGGCTGCTGCTCGGCTAGACAAAATCGACGCGGACCCGGCACTGGACATGGCGGCAGCATCAAAGGTATACAATGTCAGCCTACGTCAAGCATTGGTGTGGAGTGTAGACAGTTGGAATTATATGCCAGCTGCAACCTTTCAAAGGTGCTGGAAGCACACAGGTATCACGCTTGCGATCACGAGCTGCCAGAGGTGGAACTTCCACTGGAATATGGGATTATGAGCGAGTTGGCGGTGATGATGGGCCACTTGCACGCAAAGAGCCCGATGTCGTTGGAGAAGCTGTTGAACCCACCTCATGAGAATGTTGCTGTCGATGAACCTACAGACGAAGACATTCGCAGCATGGCTTCGGTGGAGAGTATTGAAGGCCGGCGTGAAGGAAATGCTTCTGGTGGGCAGGATGAAGATGACGACGACCCACCAAACGGCCAGAGTGCTGAAGGCCTAAGCGTCAAGGAGCTCCAGGAACGCCGCCAATGGATGGCAAAGGTGTTCATCAGTGCTGATTCAATGGGTGTACCATCAACAACCCTGACTGGACATCGTACGATGCAAAGTGCTTTTGCATGTTAGGGAAGAGCTCGGCAGTAATGTGATTTACAAGCACCAGCAGATCTCACTGGTAGCCTTCCTGCACAGAATAGTTACAGCCTGTAGTTAACCAGATTTTAAATAGTGATAATAGCAGCAATAATCAGTAACTGGAGGATAGAACTTTATATTCTTAAATATAGAGAGGCCGAGGGTATCACTAACTGGGATATCACTGTCGAGAGGATCGTCTGTGCCACATTCAGAGTTCGCCCTGATACGAGCCGCCGTGCACTACATGCAGTGTACATGTAAACCGGTAGGCGAGCAGTCCCCTCAGCTGTGGGACTCCAAGTTTGACGCTTTCGGGTCGTTGTCTGCTAGACAAAGTCTGTACTTCAGGCTCATCATCATTACATGTACAGTATTACCGGTATTACTGTGCAGTTCGGCTCGAAGGTCAGGAGTTCAATTGGGACCAGGTCGGAGACGGTTGCATTGGCCTGTCGGTGCTTTCCTTCGGTCTTGTGCGCCGTCACTCCAGCTGCTGGTTGGGAAGCCGTGACAAGAAGAGCGAGACCTCTGGTCGTAAGCAAAAGTGGTCGGGCCGATGCTTTACCACGAAACCTAGTCGGACCCCATCCTGAATTGGATCCTGCCCAAAGCCCAGACCGCTATCCTATCATTACGTCGCGGTCTCGTATGTTGGTTGTGCTGTATGGATACTGTGCAGGACTATGCTGTAGGTATGGGCTCGAGATTATCCAGAGCATGATCAAGCCCGGGACGCCCCAGCTTGAGATTTGCCGCCACATTCTGCATTTGTCCGCCTTCGACGCAAGCCAGTTTGCTACTTTCCCAGTGCCTTCCACCAGCATCTGAGACCGAAAAGTGCAAACATGGTGCTCCGGGCGGTGAAGCTGGTGATACAGGCCGCCTTGCTCCTGCAGGTTCTCCATGGCAGCGCATCAGTCCGCGGCCTTGAGGTCAATGAAAACTTCCAGAACACGCAGCTCACGTCAAACGACAAACCCGGCACCGTGAAAGCGGCCAATATCCCGGCTTCACAGGACAAGGATATCGAGAAGCAGGAGGAGCGCGGCTTCTTCTCCTGGATCACAGGAAATGATGACGAGGCCACCACAGCGCCACCGGCCTCGGAGACGGCCGCGGAAGCAACCGGTTCCGCCGGCGACCTGGCCACCACCACACCGATCCCCGGAACGGCGGCGCGGCCGTCCACCAGCAGCCTCATGTCCAAGTTCGGCAGCATGCTGGGAGAGTTCACGGCAAGCGGGAGCGGCTCGGCCACTGACGGTAGCACGGCGGGCGCTGGTAGCGATGCGACGGAAGCGAAAACAAAGAAGCCCACGACCAAGAAGACGAAGAAACCCGTGGCTGCTGCCGCCTCGGCGTCTGCGTCAGCTTCAGCTTCAGCGTCGGGCAGTGAGGCGACGACCCCCAAGACCAAGAAACCTACCACCAAGAAGACGAAGAAGCCCGTGGCTGCTGCTGCCTCGGCGTCTGCTTCAGCTTCAGCGTCGGGCAGTGAGGCGACGACCCCCAAGACCAAGAAACCGACCACGAAGAAGACGAAGAAGCCCGCCGTTGCTGCTGCATCGGCGTCTACTTCAGCTTCAGCGTCGGGGAGTGACGACCTGTCGGACTTGCTCACAGGTTCTGGAAGCGCCGACTTGTCTGCCCTGCTCGGCAGCTCGACTGGCTCCGGAAGCGAGGACGACCTGTCGGCTCTGCTGGGAGGCTCGGGCGGCTCTGGAAGCGGAGACGCCCTGTCAGCTCTGATGGGTTCGAGCGCCGGCCTTGCTGGCTCGGGCAGCATGCTCAGCTTTGAAGACTTCATGAAGGAGTACGGCGGCATGTTCGGCTCCGGCAGCAGTGCCGTCAACCTGTTCGGCGACCCAAACACCCCTCAGAACAACACCGTGAACGACGACGACATTATCCTCGGCGAGCTCTACGGTGGCAAGGAGCACGGCGACGCCTTCTCGGACATCAAGAACATCAAGTTCGGGCAGATGGTTCTTAACATCACGGTGCGCGGCCAGGAGCGCGTGGACTCTATCGGTATGCTGGTCATGACGCAAGAGGCCGTCGGCAACCTGGTTCACGGTGGTGACGGCGGCACCGAGGGCTTCATCGAGCCCGAGATGGGGGACACCATCACGTCCGTGGAAGTGCACTGGGACAAGAACAAGGGCAAGACGTGCATCTTCTACGTCAAGATGACGACCTCGGGCGGCAAAATGATCGCGACGGGCACCAAGACGGACAACTCGATTGTGATGAAGCCTCCGACGGGCTACCAGCTTGGCGGCTTCCACGGTCGTTCCAGCAGCTCGGGCATCTTCTGTCTCGGCGCCATTTGGACCAAGACGACGGCGACGGACCTGGCCGTCACGGATATCATGGCCATCTCGTCCAAGGGTTCGCCCGATATCTACAACTACGACACGACCGTGCGCAACTGGGTGGGCCCCCTCGACGCTGCCGGCGACAACGCCTGCTACCAGAAGAAGTTCGATGTGAGCAGCCAGGGTGTGTGCCCCTCGGGTTTCAATAAGGACGAAGACACGTGCGTCACGCAGTGTCCGCTCAACTACCCCTTGGACTGTTTGATGGAGTGCATTCCTCAGAACTCCGACTGCACGCAGGAGATCATCTCCAAGATTGCATCTGTGGTCGCGGTGGCACTGAACGCCGCGACGCTGGGTGTGTTCGGCACGCTTGTGGCCGCCTACAAGGCCGCTAACTTCGCTCTTACGTGCGCGATCAACGTCGTGAACGCCGTCAAGTCGATCATCTACTACCTGCGTTACAAGCAGACCACGATCCCGACGACGGACACGGAGAAGCTGATGGACAAGGCCTTCCAGCTGCAGATCGCCATCCTGGACCTGCCCCTTGCCATTTGCTCGTGCCTGGGCATCAAGATCCCGCCCAAGCTTCAGTTCTCGGCCACCATCCTTGCCGTCGTGTCGGCCATTGTCATGATGGCGGTCATGGTTGGAGAAGCCATTTTCTCGTCCTCGGACAACGTCATGCTCATGCTCCGTGAATCGGGCGCGCTCAACACGACGGCGCTCGACAGCACCACCATGGAGCTGGACACGTTCTTGAACTCGAAGAACGGAACGTGCGGGTACGAGATCAAGACCCTGACGAACCGAGTCATGGGCAAGGTCTACGAGATCCGCAACAACACCCCGAACGCCGCCGCGAACGACGTGCGCGTCGCCGTGAGCAAGTCGCCCATCATCACGGACGACATCCCCATCGTCACCAACCACTGTCTGGGTCAGATCTGGACCAACAAGACGAGTGCGTCCGCGTACGACACCCGTAACCTGCTGCGCAAGACGCTCGGCGTGATTGTTGACCAGCTCATTGAGGACGGCACGACCGACATGGGCAAGAACATCGTGAAGAAGGAGAAGGCACTCGAGTACTCGAACCTCGGCCTGTTCATCCTGTCCGTGTTCGACCCGACGGGAATCGCCTGGATGGCCTCCGAGTTTGTCCAACCCATTTGTGGCCCCACCGAGTACCTGGGTGAGATCGACGACGGCACGTTGTACGACGCCCTGGGTCTCAACACAGTGGACCAGGCATTCCTCGGCAGCTACGGCATCTGGAAGAAGAAGGGCGACGGTTCCGTCACGGTTTTATTCGAGAGCGTGGACAAGTTTGACGTGTCCGTGGTGATCAAGTCCGGAGGTGACAAGATTAAGGAGGTCAAGGTGCCAGCCAACGGCAACGTCACGTGGACGTCCACGGTCAAGGAACTGCAGGACAAGACGTTCTACCTGGACCGCTGGCGTCCCGGTCTCCTTGGATTGCCTGGTACGGGCGGTGGTTCGCTGTTGATGTGGATCCCGCGGTCGTCGGAGGGTGGCCAGCTCACTCTTCACGCCCGTCTCAATGTCAGCTAAGCATAGTCGCCTTACCAATTAGCGTAGTGAACGCTTCTCAGAAGATATGAGCAGCAGTCGTTCACTTTTTGAAACGAATGCATCAAAGTTGTACGTTGTCTTGTCTAGAAATGCGTTGCTTTCGTTCGCTGTAGATTTTTGTTAGGGAGGGCTGCACTGTGGCAAACAAGAGAACCGAACATGGGGGTGACTATTAGCACTACTGTACGACAGGAACGAAGTACTACTGCAGAGTCATTCGTGTATGACGATGCTAGATCCGAGAGTACGTTAGCCTACATGTTAGCTAAACGAATTATTCATGCGCTACCTACTGTATTTGACGTGTGGTGCACTTCGATCACACTGACCCAGAGGATAACTTAGTTTTTTTTTTTTACTACTACTAGAGTATGCTACGCTTTCGGGTGAATTTGAGAATAAGATGAGAAAAACTGTGTAAAATTAGTTGAAGTAGTGAACTGCACTGCCGACACCAAAGTACGCAGTAATCCATTCACGCTGAGGAGGAAGACGAGACGATGCGCCCGTGTGGATGCCAAGCTGGTCGGCCCTGCACGTGTGAAATGAAAGAGGCTGCAACCTCCAAAGCGTTTGCTTGTGGCGTTTGCGTCAACTGCCGACTCACTGCTCGCGAAGGAACTCGAGCTAGGAGGAGGTCATCTGGACCGCGGCAGTGTCTGAAGAGTGCGCAATACTTTGCGGAATTGGCGTTTGACCGGGTGGTTTTACGGGAAAACTGCGCGTTTCGGATGCGCAAGCCCGACTGGGAGTAAGTTTTTTGTGTATCTGCAATCGAATGATCGAATAATGTTTGGCTAAGCTAACAGCGGGCACGCAATTGTCAGTGTGGACGAGAAGACTCCGATGTACAACAAGCTGCACCAGATGCGACTCGCGATGATACAAACGCGCACAGCTTCACTCGCTACGATTGCCACCCAGAAGAAACTCCGAGTGAAGTATTCGAACGACCTAAGAAAGACACAAGAAGCGATCGAGAAACTGGAGCAGACGAAGTAAGGTCGTTTTTGTTGACAAAATGCAAGCATTGGACGCATTAGGAAATGACTTGTGCATGATGTAGGATGGAAGCGACGGCGAATACGAGGAAGACGACAAAAGAACAACTGCTAGTGGACTCGGATGTCTTCGACTCGTTCTCCAAGCAGTTGATCGACGCTGAAACACTTCTTCCCAACCTCAAGACACGACTTGAGAAGGCAACAACTACCATTGCTATGGAGCAGAAGAACATCAAGGTAAGGAGTAGAGGTATACCACCACAGGACAATGAGTGGAGCTCAACTAGTACGATTCGTGCGCGTTAGATTATTCGCGAGTATGTCTGGGACTTTGCGGTGAGAAAACTTCAGACAACGATACGCGCTTTCTTTCGTTTTCGGGAGTGGAAGAGCGTTTTGCAGAATTTTCAAGAAGATGTGCTCTTGTCTGCAACTGTTGTGATTCAAGCCACCTGGCGTATGTTCACCGCCAAGAAACAAATGCTGTTTCTTCTCCAGCTACGGCACGATCAAGCAAAAGGAAAAGCAGCAAGTGCGATACGACGTTTCTCCGTGAATGTGATTGGGGCTAAACATCAGAAGAAGATGGTTTCCGCCCAGGAAGCTGAAACTTTGATCGTAGCACAAAAGCTCAAGTCATTCGACGCATTGTTCGAGATATTTGGCCGTCGTGTGCTCCATGGGGCGCTTGTAAGATGGAAAGAAGGAACCTACGAAGCAAGGATTCGGACGCTTCAGAAGACATCGGTAACTATTTCTCAGACTGCCCTCCTGAGCTCTGAATCAGTTTAACGAGATCTCGTTTACGTGTATATAGGCAAGCGTTATCCTCATCCAACGTACATACCGAGGCTTTCGTGACCGAATATACTTAAAGCGAATCAAGATGAGAAGGTCATTGACTGGCCGTGTTGGGGCTCTCGTTGACCAATTCATCGTGTCGGGAGATTTCTGGGGTTTTGTCTTGGAGATCGATGCTGATTATCGACGTTTCACGCACAAAATCAAGGAAGAAGAGGAAGATGCAGCGACATTTATGTCCACTGTTCTTCGCCAGCGTAAGCTTGACGAGGACCAAATGATGCAGGTATGAATTTTTCATATTTGTAACATGTTCTAGTTATCCGGGCGCATGACTTTCTTATCTTTCTTGTAGGACTGGTTCACAGCTTCCGCTCTGCAAAATCCCCTGATTAACGGTATCGATCAAGTAACGAAAACGTACAACCGTGATGAAGGGGGGAACTCAAATGGCAGTTCCGTGTCCCAAGCTATGCTACAATCGGCTCTTGTTGAGGATTTGGTGGTACTGAGCCCCAACAAAAGAAGAGGCGACGTGTTTCCTGCCGATTTCCCTCCAAACGTAATTCGACAAGCTTTGGCCAAGGGATTCGCGCTGGACGCAGTGATTGCAGTCATGTACGTTTGGTACTCTATATTTCACAGTAAAATTATCCTGTGAAACTAATAACCTGTTTTGCTCAGGCGAGGTCTACAAGCGCAGCGGAAAAACATTGAAGATGTTGACTTGGTATTGGCGACACTGGAAAAGCGCTCGCCGCTCATGACCAACCCATGGACGTCAGAAAGGGTACTACGAGAAACACGGGCTTTGGATATGACTGCCGTCAATCCCATTCCAATCGCGAATTCTGCTCGGAAGGGTTTGGTGAAAACGTCTGCACCCAAAATGCGGTCGAACACGTTCATCTCCGAAAACCTTCTGGACAGCATCCCAGGCGGAATGAACGCACCAATTGCCCGGTTGTTGCTAGTAGCGGCGCTAAGATGCTTTGATGGTGGGAGTCGGGGTGGAAAGGGAACATTTGTACCTTGTGATGGTCGCAACTCGGAGTTGTTTCAGTCGTACTTGCGTACGGAGTCTCCACTCGTAAAGGTACGGCCTGAAATATTGCGCAGGTCAGGATGTGTTTTTACAGCGTGACTTTGCCGTTGTGGTGCCAGATAAGGAGCGAGCAGCGGGCCATGGAAGCTGTGAAGCCATATCTCCAAACCTTACTAGAGAATCGGTGCTACACCGCGTACGACATTTTGTACAATGTTCGCGGGATTGGTGAATTGGTGTCGTGGAACCTCCCGGGTGCTCTCGCAAAAAGCATTTACAGCGTCATCCAAGAGATCCACGTGCAAAGCACTCACATCAGCAAGCGCAACGTTATCAAGGAGGTTCGCGTCAGTGCTGACTTTGAGCAGTTTCTCAAAGTTCGGAAACACGAACGGAAAAAACTTCCTTCTCCTCACGACTCAAGGCCCGATGAAGCGCCTGCCCAAGTGCCCGCTGCGTGCGCTGAACCAATAGCAGATAGCGTGTTCATTCAAGTGAAATCAAGGCTTGAAGCAGGGGTACTGGGGCTTCCCCTTGAGGATATCTCGATATCGGCGTCCGACCTACTGTTCAAAGCTGCATTCTTGGTTAATGGTAACGCCGGAGATCCGACCACAGCAGACACGTATCAAACTTTCTTACGCTCGCTGGTGAAACTTCAAACGGCTGGGGGCACTGAGGTGATGAAGGAGCTGATTGCAGCCAGAGTGACCCACGCCAAGGCGATTGCCGATGGATACGCCGACATTTTCCTGTTGTTTGCAGTGGCAACTGCAGACGACTTGTTGGTAAGCTGACACTTCATTGTAGACGAATGTGCGTCGTACTAATTGCTCGTTACGTGAAACAGAAGAACAATCATGTTCAAGTGCTCATAAGCGATCAAGCGCTGCAACAAAAAGTTACCGAATTACTGGAACCGTTTGCTGTTTCAGGCCGGAAGATTCCACTCCAAGTCGAGGCACTCGTCGCAAACCATTGTTCAGCATTCCCCCAATCGCTTAAGGCTGCTAGCCTCCCCCCGTTGCTTCGACATCGAGCGCGTGCAATCGATATCAAGGACGAGCGCAAGCTTGGTCACACTTAATTGCACAGCTCCAGCGTCGAGCTGAGAGATGCTTCCAAGATCATGAGATGCGTGAAGGCGCTCTCGACTGAATGCGATCCAGCTTCCCCACTGTGGCCTGCTGTCGCCTCTCCGATCTTGGCTTGTAGTCGCTTGCTGATCCGTGTCAAAACGTCCCAGATTTCGCCGGCAGTTTTGGTACGAATACCTGTTTCGTTTTCCTGAAGAAAGTAGACCATAAGTTGAAAGTTATACCAACAACTACATCTCATCCATCAACCGACCTTATCGCGGATGTACAGGAACCGAACGAGACTTAAGCAGCTTGCAATGAGATCAGCATGCAGTACAAGATCGCGTTCCGCTGCTTGGCTCAAAGCATCTTGAAGCAGCAAACATATTGCTGCCGTCGTGAATGCTGTACAATAGGAAAGCAAGCGGTTAAGACCCAATATTCGATCTGGAGTAGGCAGTGTTGGCTACAATCTGAACTTGGTACCCACGAGTCTGTGGGTTGATCTCGGACGAAGACCAGACCTGAACTGCATCACCTCGAATAAAATCAACCAGCGCGGCTGCAACGTTGCCGTACGGGCACTTCATGACTAGTCCCCGCAGTAACCAAAATCTGAATGCAATAGTAAACGTCAGCTGTCAACAATGCACGCTTATAGGCTGTGTTGCAAGATCAAAAACAACATTGCGTACCGGTCATCGGCTACAAGCTTGGAAACCAATTGTTTCAAGACTGCTAGCGTTGAAGATCGATCATTGGCCTCAGGAAATGAAACCATCGCGTTCGTAATGACCTGGATCAAAGGAAACATCCAGTCTCGATCACGAAAAGCTACTAGCAACCACTCCATTAGTTACAACAGACCCCATTGCAAAAACAGTATGATCACGAACGTACACGCAGCTTGTTCCCGGAACGACTGTGGTTTTGGACTTCTCGAATCACTTTCCTTCTCAACATGAAGCGCAAGTTTTCCCGATGGACAAAGGTCAATTGCTACTCGTAGCAGCTCAAGTCCACGAAAACGTTCCTAAAGCGATTTCAAACTGTCAGCACATCGATACCACATGCATCGAGAACGTCCAATTACATGCAACAAACCTGGAAATCCTCAGAATGAATCATATAGTGCGCATACGCAGCAGTGTGGAACAACCACGAGTATGGCGACACCACCGCTGGTAGCATCTTCACTCCATGCTGCTCCTCCGTAAGCAACGCATGCACAAAGTTCCCGATTCCGCGGTACGACCACGCAGCAAAAGCATATTCCTGGCCCGACGTCTGCAGAAAGTACCGATACTTCGTCAACCCCCACGTCGTTGCGACCTGTTCGGTGATCCACTTAAGGTCTTCGTCCTCCCCCGTATCTCCCTGCTCTTCTTCCTCGCCGGATTCCACCTCTAACTCTGCCTCCGACTCGCTCTCGTAAGACGGCAGCAGCGCTCGACGACACGTCACCAACTCTTCTCGAAACCGAAGCGTGGCGAGGATCACTGGAACTTCCAGGCCGCACTGCAGCACATCCACCACAAGTCGTGACTTCAGCTCACTCGTTCTCGGAACCTTTGAGAACAAATACAGCAGCGCTGCCACCAGCACCCCCCGCTGACTAGCAGCCTCCAGTTCATCGTCCAGAGCATCAACGATGGACATCGTTGAGTGTATCAATGGCTCCAGGAACTCGAGACTCAAATTGACCCCCTCCGGCGTCGAAATGGAAGCTTGCCCACTGTCGAAATCCCCCGTGGTGTCATCTTCAGCACTGGAGATGAGTCTGAAGACTTGGCGTAGCACGACAGCGCAGGCATCTTCCAGGAATCTCCAGCGCTTGCGGTGGATGTCGCTCAGAGCTGTGTAGCGCAGTCAATATGGAACTAATTACACTAATTCCGACATGAAAAGATAGCGCTGCGTCTCACCTTCCTGAACCACGGCGAACTGGACGCGAATTCCCTCTACAGACTCTGCAGCATGCAGTCCCGCGAGCGCATCGAGCAGCTCTTCCTTGCCCATGGCGAGCGTGTCAAAGACGCTCAATTTCAGCCAATGGCAAGGAAGAAATACGATCAGCGAAGTTCGTGGTGTACGTTACTTAAGTGAGCTCGACGCGCTCGTCATCCTCCGAGATGGCTACATTGAAGTTGCTGTGTCTCTTGGTGCGCAACATGAGCCGCCGCGCGGTCTCGAGCTCTCGCTCAAGTTCCAGTCGAATCGACCGCCGCATGGCTCCTTCCAGTTCTTGGAGCCGCCTTTGCTTGGCTTCTTCCGCTTTCACACGTCGATGGCCCTCCAGAGTTGAATGACGACGCAAGCGCTCTCTCTCTTCGCCTCGTCGCGTTTTGGCGTCTGCGAGACGACGTTGGAGGCTCTCGACGTCGCCCTGCAGCATCGGTTCTTCCTTCTCAAGTCGCTTGCGCTCTGCTACTGCGTCGTCGAGCAGCTGCTTCTCGCTACGCCAGAATTCTCGAGCTCGCTCTTCCACGGGACGCAGTGGCGGCCATGGAGCTGTCATGAGACTCGGATGCTGCTCGAACTCAGGGAGCTGCAGCAGTCGGCGCTGGATGACGCGTTTGCCGAGCGCTCGCTGGACAATTCGGGCGGAGCGTTCGAGGCGCTTCAGGTTCGTCAGGTGGCGGTACGCTCGCGAGTAGTACCTGATCTTGGCCTTGGAGACGGATATCCGCCACGCCCGCTGGATAACACGAGCTGCTTTTTCGCGTATTCGCGAGCGCTGCTGCCGATACCATCGCTGTAACTCGGTGGCGTGGCGCTGGCGTCGCGTTCTTCGCTTGCGGATGAAAGGAACTAAGAACGACGCCAGCACGGCGAGTCCCAGATGAATCCTTTTTTCCTCTTGGTGCGCTCGCCATCGTCGTTGAATCCGAAACGAAGCTTGACGCCGAACTGTTTTTCTTCGCCGACTCGTGTACGAAAGGTAATCAACTACCAGTCGTTCGGCTCGAGCTCGTCGATAGGCTGTTTCGCCCCTGAGCTGGCAGTACCGGCGCCAAATGTACTGGATGTACGCGGCTGCAACGTGCTGCAGTTTCCGCTGCATGCGCGAAGCCTCGCGCTCTTCTTTCCGTACCCGAACTCGCTCCGCCTCAGCTAACTCCGTTTCTAGTTGCTCCACTCGATATGCCTGCAAAATAGTTACAGTACCACGAATTAGCCCCTCAAACCTTTCGTTGCCAGTTTCGAGGACAGACCTGCTGCAGAGCTCTGTCACGGGCACGGGCTTGTCGCCTCCTGGCACATTCCACCACTCGCTTCTGTCGATCCAGCGAGTTATCAGAGAAGAAGCGGTCCTGTCCAACAAAAGGTAGCATTTAATTGTTGGTGAGGGCCTCCCTCGTTCAAAGCGTGTGTGTGTGTGTCGCCATTTTCCACCACTAACCGCTATAGTAGCCGCGAATGTGTACTGTCGAAGGTGCTGCTGAGAGTGTGATTGTCGATGCAGCAGCTGCGTCGCTGTCGCTTGGAACTCGCTGCCGCTCATTGTTCGGAAGGCCCATCAACTGCGATCGCAGGCGGGGGGGTCTGCAAAAAAACTAGCAACACCCGATGCTCAAAATAGTTAGCGGCTTATCCTTTCTGTAAGCCGCCAACGTGTGCGGTTTCAACCTTTCGCTGGAGAGTCTCGCGTTGCAAAGGAGAGTGGGAAACCGGACGATGCTCCGTGAGTTGGGGTCGGGACTAGCTTCATGTCGACGTTGATCAGTGATGGAGCCTCCTCCTCCTCCTCCTCCTCTCCGCTTCCCAACAATGAAGATCCACCTCCGCCTCGACGGACCAACACCCGACGTCCCAGCAGCGCCCGGGCCAGCTTCATGCAGCAAAAACTCCAAACAGCACTGTCCCAAGCGGAAAAGACCACGGCGGAGTTGGGGCAAAGCTCGCAAGTGTAAGTTCCTACTACGGTCATGTTCTTCTTCAGAACAAATTCTTATATTGTTTTTCGGCTGTACCGAAGCAGTGAGGAGTCCCGGGCTCCAGAATATTTTCACGTGGATCGCAGCGTTGCTCGGTATCGGAGTACGGCAGCAGTTGTTTCATTTACGGAGCCAGCGACCGCTTTCTCCTACGCAACGAGTTTCATGCCTGGAGTTCACTTCTACACGTTCCTTGCCGCGAAAGAAGCTGCACCGCCAAGAACCGCCAGGGGGGCTGCGAGTCATAGCAACAGCACTTCGGGTACCAACGGCGCCAGTGAGAAGAGTGGAAATCACGCTAACCCACGACTCACTGCGAGGAAGCACAATCTAGCGCTCAAGTTGAACGTGCCCGATACCATTTTGTACGGCGAAACAGGGCGCGCCGTGTGGATTTACACGGACAAAGAGGGCTACGTACAGCGGTCGACGGAGTTCAGCGACAAGCAAGTGCTCGATAAGTTTGCAGAGGGTTCGCCGGCCCTAGCGAACGAGCAGCACTTGGTGGTTTACAAGGAGCCGGTGACCACGATGGCCCCGGTGAATAACCAAAATGAGCATGGACCGGCAACGTTCGCCGCACAAGGAAACCAACTGCGACTACTAAGTCTCGGAGAGGTCAAGACGTTACTGAACGGCGTGATGGCCATGCACAAGTCGTTTGCACTGCAGCAGTTCATCAAGTGCAACGGGTCCAAAGCTTTCGTGCAGCGGGCAGTGTACGAAGCTGGAAAGCCGCCGCACGCGTGGATGATCAGTAACATTGAGCCTGTACGAGATCCGAACGCACCCCCGTCGCCAACCCCTGGCACTGCTGGACCGCAGACCTCGCCGCGTCCGGTGATAACTCGATCGACCAGCTCTTATACGATTGCTACCGCCGGTGAAGGGTCTGGAAACAGCATCCCTCTCGTCAGTCGCCTTTGCACTAGCATCCAGAGTGATAAGGCGTGCACTTTCGTCAAGCTCACCGAACGCGGGTGTGCCGCAGTTTCCGAACTCAATTCGCGCGTAAGTATGAGGACTCTCTTGTACTTGACTGGTTTGTACGTGACGACTGATCTCCACTGGGATGTACGTGCCATGTTTGCAAATACTCGCAGATAGTTCGATACATTGAGCAGCGTCTGCGGATTTTAATCCGGACGTTTGTGGCGGACTTCGTCAAAGATGCTGCTGGGGGGTGGTGGCTGCTTCAGGTGAAGGCTTTCCAAGTGCACAACAAAATTCACCCGGGCCGAGTATTTTCGCTGCCTCTCAAGTTGCGACTGGCGTACCTTACTTACCGTGATACGGTGATTCTCGATGAAGACGACGATGATGCTTTTGACGGCGATGATCGACGGAGCAAGCAGCTGCATCGGCACCACCGACGACTCATTGTTCCTCTCTCTCAACGCAATATTCACAAGCTCGTCCAGTGCAAATGCTGCCTTGCAGCATATCCGAGCAGCGAACTTGCTTTCAAGATGACGTTGAAAATGATTAACGACATGCTGCTGCGGATACGCTCCCGACTTCATCCCGAGAAAACGCTACCACTTCTCTCGGCTGCGTTTGCGCGGGAGCTTCCGGAGTCAGCTGTGGCGTATGAATCCTGGAGTGTCTGCAGCTTCTGCTACGCTATATACGAGCGGGACCAACAGCTCCAGCGTATTGAGACGAAATTCTCGGCAGCACTCGGGCTGCCTAACAGTAAAACGGTGGCCGACGGACTGAGTCGAATTCAAGATCGAAGCTATACGCTGGACCCGACAGTGAGTGCGTGCGTCATGCCGCCTCAGCTCACACTGTGCCGACTAGTATTAGTGATCAACGCTATCTACGATATTCCGCCCGAATTGTACAATGCCGAACTGGAAAATGCTCGAATAGAAGCGGCGGCAGATGAAGTTGCAGAAGCTGAAGGAAGGAAAAGGCCGCAGCGTGCTCATGCGTCTCGGTTGTACTTGCGTATCAATGCGTTGGGGTACACAGAATGCATCCCCATAAACCCGGACGACATCATGGAGGCAAGCGAGAAAGCACCCGTTGGAGCACGTCGACGCAGAAATAGTGCTGCCAGCTCTGCGAGTGACGATGACGACATGGAATCTCGTGACGATGCCAGTGATCAATCCGAGCCTCTGTCTTCAAGGCGGCAAGAATCTTGGCAGCGGCTATCGCGCTCTCAGACTTCCTCGAACCAGCATCCACCGTCTAACAACGACGTGAACTACTGGCTTCCCACGAACTTGATCCGCACCATCCCATTTTTCGCCCCACGCACGCCGCTCCAGTCAAAGCTGAAAGACACGAGCGGCATCACTCCATTCCTCACAGAGGACAATAGTGTCCGGGTGCAGCTGATTCGCGCGACAGAGCCTCCTTTGCAAGATCCTGTGGCGGTAGCTGCAAAACGAAGACCAAGAAATCGACGAGCAGCGCTTGTACCTGCAGCCGGGGGTATGGCCGAGCTTGTTTCTCAGATGCATGGACCTACCCACTCGGTCGTGCTGGGGTCCACGAAAATCCGCATGACACAGTTCCGAAGCTCGTACGTGACCAAGATCGACTACTACGCGTGTATGGCCATTACTGGCGAAATGCTCAACATTAAGGGAAACATCGGACTGGAGCGTGTACGCTACGTTGATTCCAAGTTACTCACCTCGCAGCACCGCTTGCGAGTCTACAACGGGGTCTTTGTCCCAGACGAGTCGTACACGACTGGTGATCCGTTGTCGTCGGAGTGGATCGATTGCTTCCGGGCATCAACTTTCGTTGGAAAGCGACCACCGCCGACTCTCTCCACAACGGTCGAACCTGTCGAAAGTCCACCGAAGACCGAAGCAGCTCGTCGCAAGACCACCGGCAACCAGGCGGACAGCAACACGCTTCGTGCTATCCGACCGACTTCATCCAGAGCATCGTTGATGGACGAAGATGAAGAGATGGACAAGGAACTGGAGCAAATGATCGAGCGAGCCAACCTGAAGCAACAAGAAGCACACTTCCGAAAACAACGGGGCTTGAATCCAGCTCACCCACCGCCCCACAGTAGCGAAGAGGGCGTGAAAGCGGCGTCAGCTGCTGCGATCAAGCAAGAACTTCTAGGCGCTAGTGCCGGGGCACCCGCAAAAAGCGCTTCTCAGATGGCGATGCTGCTGAACAAACCCGTGATTTCGCCACGCTTGGAGCTTAGTGGTAGCTGCCCCGAGCGCGACGGCAGCTACTGCACCAATACTGCGAACGGAATGTCCATGATCCTGCCGTCTCCTCGGAACCGCCGGTGGATGTGGTCGCTCGTGTTTTTGATCAACCAAGCGCACCACCTGCAGTCACGAGAGCGCTCCTGCAGTCGATGGGAGTGCCACTACACGCTCTTTGGTCAGCGGCGGTCCGCGCTGGAGCGACAACCCGTGACGTCTCGGACGCGCTCCGGGGACCCCTCGACCTCCGCAGCAGCTAACGGGAGCGCGTCTCACCTGGACGTGCAATTCAACTGCACGCACAAGTTCTGGCTGGCAGGAACGACGCTCATGGTCCAAGCCTATCTGCGTAGCAACCCGGCGCTGAGACTGCACTTCCGCAACGAAATGTACGCGTCCACCCGCTGCGAGTCCGAAGGCGAGTTCTACGGCGTCTTGGGCCTCTCAAAGCTGCTCCAGACCCGAGGCTTCGACACGACTATCGACATCCTCGCAACGCACGACGACCCGACCGTCACGCCCAGAGAGGCCGCCGCGATTTCCAGGATGGCGCCGTATTTGTCGCTCTCGGTGCAACTCTCTCGAGTGGCAATCGACCCGGACGGAGCCCTAGCGGTCAATAGGTTTGTAGAACTCGGATGCATTGCCGAAGGACTGCAGGTGCTCCGAAAAATGGCCTAACCAGGAAAAAAGGCAACTTTAACTTGAAGTTTCAAGCTCTCGCCCGTGATGTAGAAGTCGCGGCCGGCAAGCTCCGGGTGCTTGGCGAAGTAACCCTGTAAGAAGTAGTAGATGTTCTCGCCCACGTTGTCCTCGTTGTTGTCGACATCAACTTCGTCGCCGTAGGTGAAACCCACCGTCGTGGGCTGGTCGAGCCACACGACGTTGCCCTCGTCCACGAGTACGGGTTGAGTCTCGTGGACAGGTCGGGGAGCACGTGGCAAGGGCCGTTCTCCGTGAGCAGCGCCATCATGCTGGAGCATCCGGGTCCTCCCGTGAGCCACCGGGTCTGCGGCGGCGGCCGGGCGCTTGCCCTTGGCCCCGCGCGTGCTCTTGGCGGGCGGCTTGGGCGCAGCGGGGAGAAGCACGGGCGTCTTCTCCTCCGGCAGCGACATCGCGAGCGTCGGCATGGCCAGAGAGGTGGCGGAGGCGCTCGACGATCGGTGCCAAGGTGTGAGGCACTCCGGTGAGGCACTCCGCTACCTCAAACGCCCCACACACACGTGTGACGTGCACCCGCTCGGAGCGGGCCGCACACTTAAGGTGATATTCGTTAGTGCGCGGCGCCAAGCACGTCGAATATGTCGACATGCAGATCCGCGTGGCACTTGATGAGACCAAGAAGAAGTTCCACAGCTCCAGCACGAAGGTCTACGGCAGCCTGAAGAGTGTGGTCGACGATGTCTTCCGCGGCGAGTACTATCGCCGTGAATACGAGGGTCAGGCCGGCAAGCTCGTGATCCGCCTCTCTGCCCACGCCTACAAGGCTCAAGTGGACAAGCTTCACGGCAAGAACGAGACGCCGACAGTCATCTACCAGCACGTTGGGACAGTCTTATCCCAGGGGCAGTGGTGTCGCTGGATTACGCCCTGCGATTCGTGGCAGAACCCGGCAGCAAGCACGCCAAACTCAGCAAGCGGCAACTGCCCAGGAACATTGTGATGAGGCACGGAGCCGAGTGGCATACCGAGATGATGAACGCGCGCTGCAACTTCTCCACGCTGCAGCGGAAGCTGAAGGCCAAGTGCTCCGACGACAGGATTATATATCGGCCTCCGGGCATCCCTGTTGAAGGCGAGCCGCGCAGGGCTGGATCAGCCCGACGGCGGTCGGCATCTACGTTGTACTCGTCTGCGAGCTGCTCGACTACAAAGGCGGTATTCTGCAGTACGGCTGGGTATTGAAGGTCGGTTGCTGCAAAGGGCTGAATAGATCCCTGCGCTTACGAGTGGGGGAGGTCTGCTCCGAGTATATGGAGAATAGCAAGACCTGCATCCCGCTCATGGTGCTAGAGGTGCCTCACGCCATGGCCGGATTCTCGGAGCGCGTGTTCCTGAAGCGACTATCGGACATCGGTCTAGAGATGCCAACGTACAATGAGAAGAAGAAGAAGCTGGAGCTTTGCGACCCGACAGCAAGTCTTGTTTGTTCGCGAGCAGATGTACCGTGCTGGGAAGGATCCTCGATTCCTGTACCCTTCCCCGCAACTCAACTTGTCCCTGCAGCGGATGCCGAATCTGCTGAGCAAGTGGAGGTGTTCCTCTCCACGTACAACTGGGAAGACGGCACCGACCAATTCAGGGCTGGCTTGTCGAAGTTCAGTCTCGGGAGTCTGCGCTCTGCATGCGCACGTCGAACAATGGACATCTTAGGAAGAGAGCACCTCGCGATGGATTTGCTACGGGAGTGCCACAGTTGAAGGCCAAAGGAGAAGTGACGAAGCGGCAAAGAGCACCATCGAAGCTAGAGCTATTGCAGCTATCGATGGACGGTCAACTGCCAACTACCCCACCTCACCATCAGTGTGATCAGCAATAATTCACAGAAGAAAGGCACCGCCGCCCGACCTAAAGTGTTCCACCACCAAGCAAAAATACATAACGACATCACCGATGTGAGTGCAGGTTGTGTGACGCCAAACGCTGCCAATGTGCTGGTGGGCACGGCTGCAGCGGCGACAGAGGTGTCGACGGAGAGGGATAACAATGCATGCTACAGCCGGACAAAGTGGACGCAATAATTGAGGCGCCTTCTTGTCGCAATAATTGCGGATTCTTGTCGCAATAATTGCGGAGTGTATTGTGGGCCAGTTTCTCTCGAGCCATTCGACCATGAGCTCGCTGCTGCAGGGTCTCACGTTCGTGAGCCGCCCCGACAAGCCGCCGAAGGACAGGAAGACGAGCAAGAAGAGCAAGAAGAAGCACGGAAAGAAGCACAAGAACAGACGTAGAGATGACAGCGAGGAAGGAGACGACGACGAAGAAGAAGAAGAACCGCCCAAGCCTGCAGTCGCCAAGCCCGCTCTGGCTCGAGACGAGTGGATGTCCATGGCCTTCATGGGGCCAGACGCCGACCCTCTTGGGCCAATCAAAAGCGCCGAAGAGCTGCAGGCTGAAGCCAAGCAGAAGAAGATCCAGGAGGAGATCGACGCCGGCATGCGGGAGCCCGTGACGGGCATGGTCTACGGCCTTTACGACCCCAAGAACCCGGACGCTGCACCCACAATATCTAGTAAGATAGTCCGAGAAGAAGAAGAGGGAGAAAAAGAGAAGATGAGTGGAGAAGACGGAGACATGCCGCTCTTTGGAGACGGAGGGGCGAGCTGGAGAGCCAAGATGCTGAGACGAGCGCAGGACAAGGCGCGAGCGTCCGGAGCGGCGTTGGAGGAGGTGGTGGGCGAGAGATTTGCATCGGTTGATGCTCTGAAGGAGAGCGCGAGGGGGTCGGCCAGAGGCCATGCCCATCTGCAGTACAAGAGACATCGGATTGATGACGATGAGAGGGGGGCCGAGAGAGAGAGGGGGGCCGAGAGAGAGAGGAGGACGCTGGGGGTTGGACGGGATGCGAAGGATAAGACGTTGTTGTCCAAGTACTCGACGAGGGTGCAGCGATCGGTGACGCAGGACGTGGAGGCGGATAGCAGGCGTGATGAAGGTACTGGTCGACCACGAAAGGATCGCAGCTTTACGCGCAGAGGCAATCAGGATGATGAGGTGGAAGAGCCGATCGACTATGATAAGCTGCCGGATTTCGAAGAGAGGCGTACTAGGTCGAATACTTCCAGACGGGAAGATAGGCATCGTGGTAGTCGCACCCGTGACTACGATGACAGAAGCTCTCGCAGACAGAAGCACGGACGTAGCCGTAGCCGCAGTCGTAGCAGAGGGAGACCAGACACCGCAAAACGGCCACGACGATCGGATCGACGCTCTCGCTCTCAATCCCGTCGCCGTTCTCGGTCGCCAGTCAAGCGGGGGCCATGCTCTGATAAGAATGACCGTGATCAGGAGGAGCCCGCGAAGTGTTCGTCACAAGTTGTAGCTGCAGCCGAACAGAAGAAGGCTCCACCTCCTCGAGTCATCGATGAAGCAAAGGCCGCTGCTGAGAAGATCGAGCTGGAGAAACGAAACGCGTTCCTTTATGGCAACAAGAACCCTGCTGCCTCCACGACAGCAAGTGTATCCGATGCTTCACCTTCAAAGGGGCCCGAGCAGAATCAATCACCCGACGCAAAGATGCCGGGCTCGCCTACCAAGAGTACCGTGTCTTCATTGTCAACGAAAAGCGGCGTTGATAAAGAGGATGAAAAGGCGGAGCTGAACAAGCTGGCAGCAAAAGCCTTGAGGGCTCAGATGATGGGCAAGACAGCGTTGTTCCGAAAGTTGACCGAGCAGCTTAACGAGCTGGAGGCGAAGCTGGAGCGCGAAAAGACAGCTGCTGCTGTTCCGCACTATGAAGCGATCACTGGGGCGCTGCCTCCTCTGGAGAAAGAGGACATGCGTTATGGGTCGCGGAAGGGCAAAAAGAAGCGCGAGGACCGCATGGATATTAGCGGACCCGATGTGGCTGCTTCCCTTGAAGAGCTTGTGCGAGAAGAACGTCTGTCAAATACTCGTGTAGGCCAAGACAATATGGATTCTATCCATGCACAGAACATTATTCGACTGGGCTCGCGCTACAAGGGAACTGAAGTGAACGCTCAAAACCTGTCGAGTGGATTTGACGAGGAAGACCAAGTGGACATGAAGATGCTGCAGGAGCCTGGCTCGAACCTTACTCGGCGCGCGAAATCCCAGCGCGACCACGCCGTCGCCGTCAACGAGACTAAGAGGTGGGACGAACGTACGCAAAAATGCCAGCAGTGTATGAAGAGTCCGGCTTTCAAGAAGCATTTGATGCTGTCTTTGGGTGAGTGCACGTACCTATCCGTACCGAACCGACCTCGGTTACATCCTGGACACTGCGTGATCGTGCCGATCGATCACACGTGCTCTGCTGTTCAAGCGGATGAGCAGGTTAGCGAGGAGATTTCACGCTTCCAGACCGCGCTCACGAGCATGTGCGAAAAGCAATACGGCATGAGCATGGTGTTCATTGAGCAAACTAGCGCGCCCCATCGCAAGCGACACACGGTGATCGAGTGCATTCCTGTCGACTCGGAACTGGCACTGGATACGCCGCTGTACTTTAAGCAAGAACTGATGCAGGCCGACGGTGAGTGGAGCACGCACAAGCCGATCATTGACACAAGCAAGGGGGGCATTAAAAGTCACGTTCCACCCACGTTCTCGTACTTCCACATTGAGTGGCGCACTCGAGAGGGGCGAGGCGGGTATGCGCATGTGATCGAGGACGAGGACAAGTTTCCTCGGGACTTTGGGGTGAATGTCGTGGCAGGCATGCTGGACGTGACGCCACCGAAGTACGGGCGACGCGAGGGTGGTAATCGTCGTTCCGTAGAAGACGACAAGCGCGACGTACTGGCGTTCCTGAAGGACTGGGAGGCCTTCGACTGGACGCAAGCTCTTGACGGCGGAGAAATCGAGGCGAAACCCTGAGACGACTGGTACAAGATAACAACTCTTTTGTTGTGCTGGACATGCAATCCGTGTAGTCGCGTCAACCTTTCTGGCCCCGCACGGCTCACTCTGTAATTACACTCAGAACGCCTTCTTCTGTGTCTGCTTCAAATATCTGCGGTGGGGATCGTCGCCTGGTAGTTGATAGGCGACGCTGTGCGCGAGATGTTGGTCAGCATCACATTGTCCGGGTAGGCCGTGTCCGGAATATACTCGTACGCTGTTGTCACCAAAGGGAAGAAGAATACAAATATGAGAACCCTCAGCAACAGATAAAACCGCAAACGACACGATCACTTCACCTGCGTAGGTGTCGATGACATCTTCCTTGGACTTGACCACGACCGTTGTCACCACACACTGCACTGTGAAAATCACAGCATGCAAGCCGGAAGCCAAATAGCCCGCAGTCGCTCGTCGTGGGTTGTTGTGGGCCTCCAGTCCCTGCCAACAGCGCAGCAACACGAAAAGTCAGCACTCCAACCACGTCAACCATCCTCAGCAACACCTCATCCTACCCAGTAGAGAGCTCCCTGGAAGGCCAGCACCAGCACCAGCGACGACGCTCCGACCAGGAACCCAATCTACACAGCCACAGCAATGTCGTCAGCATAACCCCGCGGCCTGTACGATTCCCAGCAGCTCCAAAGTCTCACGGAGAAGGCGGACGGTGTCTTGTTCAGGATAACGATGGCCACGAACGTGAAGACCACGTAGACACCGGCGGTGACTGCGGCGTCGAAGCCCACGTACGGCGTCTCCAGTAGGAACATGGTGGCCAGTAGCAGCGCGCACGAGAGGACCTGCAGCAGTGTGGAGACAAGGCACGCTTAGTGGGGTCTCTCCCGCGTGGCTTGGAAGGCGAACAGCGAGCGAAGTCGAGCGCGGATGGAGATGCAAACTAGTGCAAACGAGAGCTACAAGTCTGCGTTTGTAGATGGGCCAGACAGACACGCACCATGTTGCCGGACAGCGCCGCATTGAGCAGCTTGCGGCGAGTCTCCAGCATCTTGGAGCCGCTTTTGGCTGCTTGGAAAATGGTCAGCCTGATTCCAGCCTGATTCCGTTGTTTCAAAGGTAAAATAAAATTTAGCTCTACAGCGTAAAATCGATCTAAATGAGAGGATTTATTTTAATAGATTAACTCATTTTTAGAATACGTTCGACGATATCACCCCCACAAAAAAGTATGTGAGAGTATTTCACATCCCGATCCAGCGGAAGTGGCATACCAGGACGATGTACGATCTACCAGTGGCCGTCAGTTTTTGTCTGGGTCTTGCGGGCACTACATGCACAAGTGCCACATTTGCCGATATGTACTGCGGAAGGTGTCGTGAAGCAGCTGATCGCAACGGGAGAGCATCAAGATTATGAGTCAAGTAATCACTCGAGGAGTTTCTGCTATCCTACATTGAACATCTCTATGCAATAATAGGGGGGGAGGTCAGAATTGACTTATAGTGAAAAAAATGTGTCCGACATTTCCACGACGCAAATATGTCGCCCCGAAATCCAGCGGTGATATTTATTGAGATTGGTCGAGTTGTAAACGAACGTGATATTTGTTGAGCTGTTTGTACAGATAGGAGATTAAACATGTGGGTGTTTGGATCCCGGCCTCGGTATTATAGTTACCTACGGGTCGATAGGATACTCGGGCTAGCGCGCTTTATTTCCTTCTGCGTCCGGCCCATTTCAGTCTCCGAACGCTTGATAGCCATCGTAGTCGTAAACTTCTTCGTGTTGGTAAGTCCCCGACGACGCATGCTGTCTCCCGAAAGCTGCGGCAGGTTTGGGTTCTTGGTGATCCGGAAGAGGTGGCTCGGCAGCGTCTTGAACGGGGTCAGGCTTCGTCATCGTGGCTGTCTTCCCCGAGCCATCATCGCAAAGTTGGCCGGTATCTCCATCCAGTCAACTATCTGTACAAACAGCAAAGTAGCGTGGTCGGAACAAGGGGCCACACACACGGGAAGAGTAGAACACTAGCTAAGCCTACCTTCGCTGCGAGCCGGCAGTACGGAAGTGAGGGAGCTGGGTGCGGTCAAAGATCCTTCTCTTTGAAGCAAAAGGAAGCTTCAACTGTGCACTACACGCGCCTGTGTGGAAACTATTATATCACGTGTTGCACTGCCGGACAGCGCTGGAGTCAACTTGAATGCAGTTGGTCGGTATTTCATCAGGATGGACAGACCTACATGTATAGATAACATCTACACGACGTATCATTTCGGTTGGGGAGAACCACCAAGGGCCTTGATGCCTTGATTCAAGGCATCTCTGCACAGCATCTTCGGGAAACCTTTTTTTCTGTATCGAGGACTTGTTCCGCCAGCAGTGCTCTTCAGGCTGTGCTGGCGCACAGCCTCAACTCTACAATGCATCAACCACCTGCACCCAACACATACGAAATATTAAAGTACGGCACACTATTACTACATGTATTAGCCCAACCTGGTGCATGCTAGACTACATGTACTTAGTCAGAAGGCGCTAACGCTAATATAGCGGGAAGTCGTCGTCGCTGCAATAGAACACGACTCGCAGTACTGTACACGCCCACCAAGATGACAAGACGGTCGAGACGGGGCGGCGGGTTCTGCTGAGCCAGCTGCAAGTGCTGACATCGTCAGAACACCTCGAAAGAGTGGAAAAGCGCGATTGGAGCGACCGCCTCCAATCCCAAGTCCTATCCTGCTGTCAATCGTAAACCACGGGCATTCGTTGCTGAGTTTACTGTTTATCCTTCCTCTGCCTTACATGTGAAGGTACGGTAGACCTGGGATCGCCGTAAACAATTGACTGTCTCGATACCGATCGCCTCGGTGCCTCACTGTCATTTCAGCAAGCCCCGCGTCGCTACAGTAGCATGATACCACGCGCGGTGGTGACGATGCTTCAGGCGTTCGTCTGCCTTCTCCTCGTGGTTAACCACGGGGCGTTCTCAGCTGACGACGCCGTCCAGCTGAGCGAGAGCTTTGGCGGACCTCACGGAACCGAGTTCTCGGACCAACCATCGGTCGCGGCAGGGCAAACCATTGCGTCGATCACGATTCGAGCGGGTGAACGCGTCGATGGCGTTGCGTTGGACGTGACAGGACCGACCGCGGCGACGTTCAGCCACGGCGGAAGTGGCGGAACGGCCAACACCCTGACGCTCGCCAACGACGAGCACATCACGTCCATGGAGGCGCATTGGGGCGAGAAGAAAGGTCGAACGCGGATCTTCTACCTGAGCTTCGGCACGAGTGCGGGGAACGCGGTGTCGGGAGGCTCCCAGACGGAGAGCAAGAACACGGTCACGGCGCCCGAGGGTTTCCAGCTCGGCGGCTTCTTCGGCCTGGACGGCGACGAGATTGATACGTTGGGCGCCATTTGGACGCGCATCTCGGCGGAACCTCCGGCGACGGAAGCTCCTGCTCCGGTAGCGCCCGCTCCGGCTCTTGCAACCGCCTCGGGTAGTGGCGTTCCTGCTGCTGAGTCCACCGCTGGGTCCGTCGAAGCGTCAGCGGCAACGTCAACGGAAGGCTCCGCTGCTGGAGCTTCAGGCTCGGCTGCAACGTCAGCGGAAGGCTCTGCTACTGCTGGTTCAGGCTCTGCTGAAGCCCCCACTAAACAGACGTCGGCGGGTTCCTCGGCAGCACCCGTAAAAGGTTCTGCTGCTGCAGGTTCAGGCTCTGTTGAAGTCCCCACAACGCAGACGTCGGCGGATGCCTCAGCATCGTCCATTGAAGGCTCTGCAGTGGCGTCTGCTGAAGGCTCTGCGACGTCGTCCGTAGTGAGTTCAGCGGCAACGTCAGCGGCTGGAGCGTCAACCGAAGCCTCCACGGCGGGATCGGCTGCGGGCTCGGAGACAACATCCGCCGCAGCGTCTGCGCCAGGATCCGCGGCAGCGTCAGTCGAAGCCTCGGCAGCGGGCTCCGAAGTAGCAGCAGCATCTACGGCAGGTTCAGCAGAAGCAGTGCCTCCAGCAGGGACGGCAGCCCCCGCTGCCCCTACCATGAGCGTGAAGGACTCCATCCAGCTGAGCGAAAGCTTCGGTGGGCCTCACGGCACGGACTTCTCGGACAAGAATTTTGTCAACTCGGGACAAACCGTGAGTCAGATCTCCATTTACGCCGGCGAGCGTCTCGACGGTGTCAGCTTGGAGATCTCGGCGCCCAAGACGCTCACTTTCACGCACGGTGGAACTGGCGGTGACCGCCAGGTGCTCAAGCTTGGCGAAGGCGAGCACATCAACTCGATGGAGGTTCATTGGGGCAAGAAAGACGACCACACTCGCATTTTCTACGTCAACTTCCTCACAAATGCGGGCAATTCGCTCGCTGGGGGGTCCATGACGGACGACAAGAGCACGGTGACTGCGCCGGAAGGTTTCCAGCTCGCAGGCTTTTTCGGCAAAGACGGTAAGGAGATCGACACCCTGGGCGCCATTTGGGCGTACGTTGAGCTGGTCACTCCAGCCCCAACGCCAGCGCCCGCGGCGACTACCGTTGAGGACTCACCAGGTACTGTCGTTCCCGAGGATATTGCCGGAAGTCTGTCGGAGGTGACGGTCAAGGCAAACAAGCGTCCAGTCCAGCTAAGTGATTCTTTCGGTGGACCTCATGGTGAACAGTTCTCGGACCAACTCGCGTGTACGTCCGGAATGACCATTAGCTCCGTTACCATTCGAGCGGGTGAGCGTCTTGACGGTCTTACAGTTCAAGTCTCGGCTCCCAAGGAGATGACGTTTACTCACGGTGGAACTGGTGGCACGGAGAACACGCTTGCACTCGAACCTGGAGAGTACATCACGACGATGGAGGCCAATTGGGGGCAAAAGGGTGGCCACACGCGCATTTTCTACCTCAGCTTGTCAACGAGCAAGGGGAACACGGTGTCTGGCGGTTCCCAAACTGGCGAAAAGGGCTCACTGACTGCTCCGAAGGGCTACCAACTCGCTGGTTTCTTCGGTCGGTACGGCGATGAGATTGATCTCGTGGGTGCGGTGTGGTCAAGCATCGCAGCAGTGAACGAGACCTCCACGACAAGCGTTTCAGCTGATGAAGACATTGCGCTGGGCGAACTATTTGGTGGTCCGCACGGCAACGCGTTCTCGGATATTAACGATATCAAGTTTGGCCAGACGATCACCTCGATCACGCTTCGGTCCAACAAGCGAGTGGATGCTGTAACGTTGCAAGTTAGCTCGCCTGCCGAGACGGTCCTGAATCATGGCGGTGGTGGTGGCACCGAGCAAACGATTACTCTTGCTGCCGACGAGTTCATCACTTCGATGGAGGCTCACTGGGACAAGAAGGACAAGCACACACGTGTCTTCTACATTAGCTTTACTACCACCGCTGGCCAAACAATCGCCGGTGGAACAAAGACCGACAACTCTGGGACCGCCACGGCTCCTGAGGGCTTTGTGCTGAGCGGATTTTATGGCCGCGCCGCAGACGAAGTCGACCAGATTGGCGCGATCTGGACGAGGAAGACAGCCACGAACGTACTGCTGACAGACCCTTCTGGTCTGGGGAATGGCACCTACGGCACGACAATTCGCAACTGGGTGGGTCCTACCATTGGCAAGTCCAGTGACACAGCGTGCTATCGGAAGTCAATTGACTTTGACAGCAAGAACATTTGCCCGCTGGGCTACAGCAAGGACGGTGACGACTGTGCCGCACGGTGTCCGTTGTCGTACCCGATTTCGTGTGGATTGGAGTGCATTCCTCAAAATGACGACTGCGTGCTTGCCGTTCTCTCCAAGATCGGTTCCGTCGTCGCTGTGGCGCTCAATGCTGCTACCGGTGGCGTGTTTGGCAATATCCTTGCTGCATACAAGATCGCCAAGTGGGCCGTCGTGTGCGTTCGGAACCTTGTCGAAGTGATCCGAGGGCTGGTCTACTATCTCCGCTATCGCCAAACGGCTGCACCCGTGGGGGAAACCGCAGAAATGCTTCATATTGCCTACCAAGCCGACGTCGTTCTGTACGACCTCCCGATTGCCATCTGCACTTGTCTCGGCCTCCCAGTCCCGAAAAACTCGCAGTTTGCGGATACTGTGCTGGTTATCGTGGAAGGTATCGTGAAGCAAGCCATCACAAACGGCGATGAGATCATCTCCACTGGAGCCAACGTCATGAACTTACTCACGGGCAACGGCATCGCCAACAAGTCCTCGACGACAGTGGATGAGCTCGACGACCTCGTGGGCAAGAACTCGAGTTGCGGCTGGGAGCTCAAGCGTCTCACCGACCGCGTCACCCGCGCCGTCCTCAAGTATCGCAATGTGAGCACGGAGGTGAACGACATCCGCGTCAAGGTGTACAAGTCATCGATCGTGCTGAACGACATCCCCATCGTCACGAACAACTGCATGGGCGAGCTCCTGTCCTCTAAAACGCGGACAGCCGCGTACGAGACGCGTGACCTGCTTCGAAAGACGTTCGGGGTGATCGTCGACCAGCTCATCGAAACGGGCAAGACGGACGGTGGCAAGAACGTGGCCGAGGACGATTACATGCTGGAGGTGGCCAACATGGGTCTGGTAGTGCTCTCGACGATCGACCCGACCGGTATCGCTTACATGGCCTCGCAGTTCGTGCAGCCGATTTGTGGACCAACGGCGTATGTGGGCGAAATTGACGATGGAACCCTCAACGACGCGTTGGGACTCACGACTGCGGACGAAGCGTTCACCGGCAGCTACGGGTCCTACACGCACTCGGGTGACGGCGTCGTTCACCTAATTTTCGAGAGCGTCGACACCAAGGACGTGACGGTGGTCGTCCACTCGGGTGGCGACCAATATGCCAAGGTCGACATCGGCGCGGGTGATGTCACCACGTGGGACGCCACGTTCCCGGAGCTGGAGGACAAGACCATGTACTTGGATCGCTGGCGTCCGGGTCTCTTTGGGCTACCCGGTAAAGGCGGCGGCTCCTTGTTGATGTGGATCCCTCGGTCGTCAGAAGGAGGCCACATCACCATGCACGTGCGGATCAACCCGTCCTAGTTTTCAGCAGAACATACTACATGTAGTATACGTTTGCGTTGATGCAGTTACCTAACCAATACCTCGATGGCGTCCGCGCTCCTATTAAGCCTCACGCTTTCACTGTTCTTTCAGTTCTTTCAGTTCTTTCAGCTAGAAGCTGAAAGCCTACGGACCCCCAACTTGAAGTACCGACCAAATTAGCCGGTATATCGCATTTTGAGGAAAATATGGGTTGAAGTTGCCACTTGAAGGGGGTGTGGCAAAGCCAGGTCCGCAAAATTGACGGCGTTTCACTATGAGGCGGCTTCCCTACGGGACTGAGTTCGTGTTGTTCCCGGATAACGTATATGGTTACCTAGTGAGTGGCCTGCTGCTGCTGAGTAACATCACTGTTATCAGAGTCATTGCTAAGTTTAGTGTAAGTAGTGCCGTACTGGTATTCGCCCACATTACTGGCCACGGCGGCGAGGCCCCCACATGGCTTCAACGTCTCGGATACCGGGATGTTACCGGTTGGTTCGAGGGGCGCGCGCCATTCGCAGCCGACGATCATGCAGGCCGCACCACCTCCACCGCCACCCGCGCCGAGTCGCGTGCAAGCGGCAGCAGTATCTAGTCTAGTGGTGTCGCGGCGTCAGCTGCGTTTCGTGGCGTCACACGCAATGCTAATGAAGAGGCCAGCCTGTTCTGGCACTTGGTGTGGTGTGGTGGAGTGATGGTGGAGAATGTGTCCCCTCCTGCCACCGTGACTCCATCGGATTGGGCAGGATGGTGAAAGAGGAGAAGGCTGGGCGGGTACCCGTGTCACCATGGCGTAGCTGGAGATGGCACCCGGCATTACTGTCGGGCAACGCCACTTGAGCACGACGAGCATTACAGGAGTTGAATGGCAGCACAAGAAGCATTAGCAGCAGCAGGGGGCGAAAAGCGCCACGCCGCTAAGAGCGAAGGTCGTCGGGCAGAACGGCGGCTGGAGACGAGACTAGCGTCGTTAGGAACTGTTGTGACTGGTGATACGGGCAAGGGCTGATGTGCCAAAGCTGTCGGCGCGGTAGCCGGTGGATTCTTTCATAGTGTCCTTGGAATTGTTACGTCTCCACCACCTTAGACGCAGTAGCAGTAGCAGAGATAAAGGAAGATGGAGATGTCATGTATTGACGATAGTGTGTTGTGGGAACGTGGTGACGATGAAGACTGATGTGGCAGCGAGCAATTGCAACAAAAGTGTGCAAGGCATTTGGACGGTGTGAGTGAACACGTACGTGGCATCTTGGCAATGCTAATGTATGGGATCATTTTGCTTTGCTGACTAGCCGCAACGGCGTCGAATGGATCGTTCCTGCTGTGCTTTTGGCGTGATCAGATGGCATGATATGATCTCGTGACGAACGGTCCGGTTAATGGATGAGCGGCCGCCAGTCCGTTTTCGAAAACGTCCCATTCATCGACGTCTGTGAGCGATACGTTCAACTAAAAAAACAAAAACGACACACACAAGACCCAGCATTGCCATTCAAACCAGTTTATTACTCGAAATCGGAAGCGACTAAAGTGCTGGTCATATGCGGCGACGACATTCCCGACATCTCAGGCCGACTCGAGCAACTCGACCTCGATTTCTACTACAAAGGAATGTTGACACTTTTCAAACCGCATCGACGATCCACGCTGTTGAATACAGCATGGTCTCCACTGGTAAACTACCGAGAATTCGTGCAACGCGGAGATGCCGATCTCGTATGTCGGCTTCAACAGTACGAGACTCAGTGGAAAGACTACTACCGAGCCTAAAAAACTGGTGACAACGATGAGGAATCGGAAGCGGACATACTGCTGAGAACACGACCGCCGCCAACCAACGACTGGTCCCCAGCGTATGACAGGGACGATGATACCCAAAACAATGCCAGCAGCTACGACTACGATGTTCCTGACCATTTTCTGGATACCACTACCATCACAGCCCCCGATGCGTCGACAACGACGTTGGCGCACAACTCCAGCGCCCTAGTCGTAACTATTCCTATGCTGGACAACGCCATCCAAGCAGTCAGTGGAATATACAATTCAACAAATTCGCTTTCGCCGCCGCCAGGTTTTGATTATAGTGAGTATCGGTCTTTAGTGGTGTCTTCCGAGGTTTTGGCTAACGACGAGGGAACGCTAGGCACGGACAATTTCATAGCGCAGTTTAAAAAAGCCACCACAAGATTGGAGCGACTCCAGGAGTGTTTCGGGCCCGTTCCCTATCGGGAATTGGATGGCTTGCCGAGGTATACACCAGATACACTGCCATCCTTTCCAGCAATTGAAGTGGTGTCTGAAGCTTTCCGGCTTAACTTTTGGCAGCATGTTGTTTTTGAGAGCGCAGCTCGACATCTACTTTACGCCTACTCACAATAATTGCTGATGCACTTTCGGAGCCGCTGCTTCCGGTAGGAGCCAACGCATCTCCGTATGAACTCAAGCCGCAGTTGATCGCGTATTTGGGTGGTGAAGCAGGCACTGGCAAGTCTACGGTCGTGGACGCGCTGCTCCGATTCGCGAGCAGGTGGGGTCGTGAAGGAAGTGTCGAGACTCTAGCTTTCACAGGTGCTGCAGCTATAAACATCAAGGCAGAACAATGCATAGTGCGAGAAATCTTAAGATCAACGGCGCAGAGCCTAACGCAGCTCCGACCACGGAGATGAAATCGAAGTTCAGCCGGGTCATCTTAGGTGCTATCGACGAAATCTCGATTACAGACCAAACATTGTTAGGCGGGACAGATTTAGTATCATGGTCGCTATCAACTAAACCTGGAGCATTCATGGGTGGACGGCACACAGTATTAATTGGGGATCAGCACCAGCTACCACCGATAGCAGGATCACCATGTAGGTCTCTGTCTCCTCGTACCTCTTCCTCGACTTAGCTACCGACTGACGAAGGCTTCTTGATTGCTCAGGTTTCAAGACTCCTCCTGCAACCGCAAATCGACTACGCCATGCTGGCTACGAACTTTACACTGCTATCAATTTTGTGGTTTTCCTAACAAAGAATATGCGTGCCAGATTCGATCCTGAATACACTCAAATACTAGCAGGCCTACGGTGGGGCCGCGTGTCTGACGAGCAGCTCGCATCCTTGAGCACGCGCGTACAAACGGGGGATCAGCACCAGGCACCAACACCAGAGGAGCACGATGAATTTTACAGACCTGTCATCGTTTGCACGAACAAGTTGCGATGCACCATCAACTTGGACTTCACGTTTCGGGTCGCCAAAGCACTCGGACTACCAATCTACGAGTGCTTGGCGGTGCCGTCATCACGTTCGAGGAAGATCGCTGACCACCTCGCGGATGTAAACGACGACCTCACCGACCGTGTCCCGATGAAGCTGCTGTTTTTCGTCGGGATGCCTGTCATGTTGACACGGAAGCATCCACTGCTGCTTGAAGCGGAAGTCGTCGCCAACGGCGTCCTTGGCACCATCGTCGGAATGTATCCTGCACCGGAAGAGCATCCCATGATCAGGTACGAGGTCGACGGGGTTGTCGTGCACAAGCTGTTGTGTCTGCCGAAGCTGCTACTACGGCTATCACAATACGCTCGTGAATGGGTTCCCAGAAGGCGTGATAGGGCTGCCACCTCTGCACGCTTCGCTCCGGTTGTCGAAGATCCCCAACTTGTCGCAAGCATCGATAACAGTTGACCAGTTTGCGGCGGTGCCTGCATTCGCGTGCACCACCGATAAGCTCCAAGGCCAGACGTGCCACGACGGAGTGGTGGTCACGCCACTTGACCGTCGCAGAGGAATTCCCGCCCAGACACTGTACGTAGCGTTATCCAGAGCGGTGAGTCTTGCCGGACTCACGCTCACAGAGCCGATCACCAGAGAGTACCTCGCCAAATTCAGACCCACCAAAGAGACCGCCGACGAAATTCACCGTCTCATGCAGCTTGTCAGGTTACCACCGTACGCACCGACCGCGGAAGTTCTGGCATTCAACCAATGGAAGGCTAGTCAAGCGCTAACACCTTGAAAAAAAAACAAGATAAGCTCGTCCAACACATTCACAGGCATGACACCACGCTACATGGTCCTTGCGGACCGGTGATAAGTCTCACAAAAGCGAGCCTCACCGCAACACCGCAATATGCACACTGTCAAGCTGGGCAACGATCCTGAAATCGCTGTGAAAGGTCGTTTCATTGCTAGCTGAAAGATCTCGCGCACGACCAGGCCTTGAGCAAAGCCTTGAGCGCGCTACAGTAACATTGCGCAACTTGAGCCGAGCCACAGTTGATCTCTTCGTTGCACCCCTAAACGTTGCTCTTCAGACTTGAAGTTGCCTCGGCACCACAAGAACGCGCAAACATCTGCTTGAGCTCGAATGTCGCGCGAGCTTGGCGCAACATCCGCGTCACAGACTTGCTGTTTGTATGTCAACGGTTGCCTCGTACTTAGCCGGATCCGCTTCACGTCGAGTGCGTGCGTCACTTCGGTACTTGCCGCAGACCCCGCAGATCCCGACCGCATTGGGAAGCTATGCATCGCCTCGCCAGTCGCGCCCCGCTCCGCCGCGGGGCCTCGAGCCTCAACACCAGCCACGGCAACATGGCGGCCAAGATCGACGAGCTGGCGCGGCTGCCGCAGACCGGCGTCTCGCTCCAGTACCTCCTCGAGTTCGGGACGGACATTTCCCCGCAGAAGCTCATCCAGTCCGCGCGCTTCCTGCACGGGGAAATGCCCGTCCGGTACGCGCACCGCATCAAGAACCTGGAGAACCTGCCGCACGGACTGAGCGACATGCCGTCGGTCAAGCAGGTACGTGAGTGGTACGTCAACTCGGCGCGAGAGCTGCTGGACTTCCCCAAGGTGGAGACGTACCAAGACGAGCTGGCGTTCCGAAGCCTAATTGAAAGCATTAAAGGTCGCCATAGCGGCACACTGTACACTATGGCCAAGGGAGTCCACGAACTCAAGATGGAACTTTTCAAGTCCTTTTCGGTAAAAAACGGGTTGCATCACGGCCACCCCAGGAAAGAACTGGGGGAAAGGTATTTGAGATCCCAAGAGTTCGCAGACTTGTCAGACTTGCACTCCTTCTTGGATGCGTTCTACATGTCGAGAATCGGGATCCGGATGCTCATGAGTCAGCATATTGCGCTGCATGACGAGGAGGAAGGATGGGTCGGATGCATCTGCGAGAGCACGTCGCCCGCGGAGATTGCCCTTGCGGCCATTGATACGGCCAGACACATGTGTCTGAGGCAGTACGGAGACGCCCCTGAAGTTGAACTGCACGGACACACCGACTTTTCCATGCCGTTCGTACCGAGTCACTTGCACCACATGCTCTTCGAGGTGATCAAGAACTCCATGCGCGCGGTGGTGGAATTCCACGGGGTCGATAACGACATGCCGCCCATCAAGATCGTGATTGCAGACGGAGAAGACAACGAAGACGTGTCGATCAAGATCTCGGACGAAGGAGGAGGCATCCCGCGCTCGTCGGTCTCGAGGATTTGGTCTTATCTCTACACGACGGCCGACTCGGAAGCGTTCGAGAGGCTAGAGGCGCCCAATGATTTCGGTGGCGATTCTCCACTGGCTGGGCTAGGATACGGCTTACCGATCAGTCGTTTGTTTGCGCGCTACTTCGGTGGAGATCTTCAGGTGATTTCAATGGAGGGGTATGGTACCGATGCGTATCTGCACCTGAAGCGTGTTGGCGATGCCTCTGAACCGCTCCCGTAAGGATGCAGCAACGGCGTGCTGCTTTTTGGATATTGGATTGCTGGACTCACGCACAGATGAACCCAGTGTACTTGTAATAGAACGCAATGAAGGTGGTGAGTTTGCTGGAGTGGTATTGGTGGTGTGACACATGTGATCCTTTCGTTTGTTCGACCAGATATTTCTTCTATTGGCGTACGTGTAGCGTCTAACTCGGTCTGCTCTTCGGCCGTAGCACTTGTGCTCGAGCCTGGATTCTGCTAGTGATTGGCCCAGTACTAGCCCCGAGACTTTCTCTTGCGTCTGTTCTCCCTGGGTGTCGTGCAGATCCGTTCATCTTTACAACTTGGAGTGGATCTAACTTCGTCTGAGACCTCGGCCGATCCTCAGGTGGCTCGAGTGTGATTGCTGCTATCATTTTGTTTGCGGACGAGTCGTTTTCCGAAGTCAGCGGGCGCTTCAGCAGCGAGGCCGACGATGGTGAATCGAGTGACAATGGTGGTGCTCCAGATCCGCTGGATTGATAGCGATGCTTGATGACAGCCCCGGTAATTCCTAAGGGGGCATTCTGCTGCTCACGTTTTAGGTCTCTCAGTATCTCCACAAGCTCGACTTCGGTGATAAATTGCTTGCTCATCGCCTCGATTTGCACTTTTAGTTGCTGTAACTCATCTCCCAACGATGTACACAGAGTGTCACCTTCACCAACTTTATAGGAGGTGTCTTCGCCTCCTGTTTCAGTGGAACCAACAACCCCTTTCTTCTGCATCGCAGCAGCAAGTTTGGCAAGCGTCATCTCCAGTGCATGGTGGCTACGAGTAAGTGCACTGACTTCACGGCCCACATTCTGCAGTGTCCGTTTTTCAGAAGCCCATTCATTCATCGCAGCCGTAGCCACCTTGTTGTCAGCTTCATGGCGGAAGAACATATCGGTAAATGCTTCTGAGTATCTACACAGCGCTGTGGCCATCTCACCAGCAGCGGCACGTGCGGTAATCGCTACAGGAAATCGACAGCTCTCGGGTTCATCGCTGCGCCCGCCTAATAACGCGAGAATTTGCATCGAAAAGTCCGAGCCGAGCACACGACCCACTTTCTCCACGTGAGCCGCAGCCGCGGCGAGGTCTACGGGCTCTTGTGCCATGCTAGCGTATGCATCATTGATCAGGGCCACCAGTTTCTCGAGGTGCTTCTGCGCCACTGGATTCACACCTGTGCCGCTGTTCGGATTGAGGCGCTTGTGTTTCTTCCAACGATGCTTGAGAAGGTTTAAATTCCGCGACAACTCCAGCAGCGACACACGTAAGACAGGAATCTGCGAGCTCGTGAGATGCTGAGACCCCTTCTTGGAGATCAACTGGGGAACTTTTTCTCCCACCATCAGTTCCTCTGCGGGCCCACCATTCATAACTTCAATGCCAAGTTGTAGCTGAGGCTGCTTCGATCGATGCACTGTCGGTGAATTCTCAATTTCTCGAAGACGACTGCGTAATTGCTTGACCTCGTTCTGGAGTACTGTGATTTCCATTCTCTCGGCCTTGGACTCACAGTAGGAGTAAAGCTGCAAATTAGATGTCCGGATGAGCTGGAATGCACGTTTGACTTCTTGTTGGCATTGATCCAGACTGAAATGAAGCTCGCTTAGTCGTGGATTGTTGCTATTAGCTGATGCAAGCTGCAGTCGTCGGTAGGCATCAGCTAACTCGGCGGCAGCTCGAGCATCTGCTTCGCGCTTGCTCGCTTCTTGCTGCCGAATCCGCTTCTCCACTTTCGATTTCATGTCTTCGGGGATCGTAAACGGCTGCAGATCCGTGTATCCCTTAGAACGTTGCGAACCGTCGAGACGTTGCAGATGTGTTTGTAGCGACAACTTCTCGTCATTCGTTTGAAATGTAAATTTCTCGGGTATGTGGCTAGGTGAGGGAGTTTGCAGTGCAGCCAACTGGAGAGGCAGCTCCTGAAATTTCTGCGTCAGCTCTACAAATCGATTATTGATATCCTGGCGATGGTTCTCCACTTTCTGCAAGGCAAACAAACAATAACACTCAGCAATATATCTCGGTACACAGCTGACAGACGCAAAAGTGATGATTGTATCTAAACGCACCGTATCGACGACTTGGATATGTTCCTTCTCCTTCTTGACTTTGGTTGACAGCACCGTTAAATGGTTTTGGTGCGTGCGCATGTCATTCTGGAAAACTTCGATGACATTTTCGTACTCTTTCAGCTTCGAAGACATGCTGTTGACTCTGACATGCACGCCTGAAACTTCGCCGCGCACGGTTTCCGAGCCCTGATTTGTATCGTGGCGGAGCTGATAGACGTCGCCACGTACTTCGTTCACGCTTGCTTCTAACCGCGCCAACCGTTGGCAAATGTGCAGGAGAATAGAACGCGACGCACTCGTATGTACACCCAGTCCTTGTTGCACATACTCTAACGTCTCAGATACTGTAGTTGTGCTTGCTGCATCACTGCTTAGCATGCCAGTTGTGGCGGTCTCTGCTGTTGGGTTTTGCTCTGCAGTCGCATCTCCGATCAAGTCGCTCATTAGGAAGTATTGCTGTCTCCAAAGTAATATGTGCCTCGAGTGGCCTGACGATCCACACACGCACAGCAAAACGAATACGCCGATGCCTATTTGCAAGCCACAGCAGAGAAACCACAGCCCAAGACTCCACTTGGCTATTTTGAGGCCTATTGTGTGAGCAGGTAAGCAAGAACAAAAACACTCACTTGAGACAAATAGCAAAGCCAGGTACGATTAGGAAATTACCCGGCGGTGGTCAGTCCACTGACCGCCTGTGCTTGCCAACTTCCGCGTAGCCGCCGAGATTAAGCACTTTGCTTAATTGTCGCGGATAATGATGTTGTTTTTGAGCAGACTCATACGCAGGAGAAGGTTGCGGGATTCCGCAGCATATTGGCGGCCCACTTCAAACGCACGTTCGTAAGTAGCAGCACGTTGGTTCGGGTGGTATGCGTACAGCACCTGCAAAAAGGTCAAGATGCAAACGATTTGGTGAGCATAAACACTTTAACAAATAAGCACCAAACAAGAATGCGTCGTAACGAACCTTTTGATACGAATCCATTCGCGCGTGCAGACGCTCGGAAGCGATCAGCTCACAGATTTCCTTCTCGAGGCTCGGCGTTGGCGTGTTAAAAGTGCGAGCCATCTGGTGCAGATCCACCGAAAGATACGGGTAGAAGTACTGGATAATTCCGCGGCTGCGAATCTCCTTGCATAGCTTCTCGACGTGCTCACACAGGTACAAGTCCAGCTTGAGCTCCGGCTGTTAACAACAATCAAAAGCAAATTAGCCCAAACCTACCAGCAATCTCAAGTGCAGAGACAAGCACACCTTCATGTGCTCCAGCGTCTGCAGACACGACGCGTAGTTGCTCGAGTAGAAGTCCGTGATCAGCTCGCGCAGCCACGGCAGCAGCTCCAAGAACGCCTTGAACGACGAGTTGTTGATCACTTTTTCCTTCAACTCTTCGCGCTTGAACGACGCCAGCGCACAAATCCCGCCGTATAGCGCGATGTCCTCTGCGTGCAGCACCTCATTGTAGCTCGAACCAATTTCCGCGCTGCACTCAATAAACTTGGACGCAGCTCCATGGAAATTCTTGTCGTGCAGAGCCACAAGTCCGAAAGCCGAGGCGATCTTCGACTTCAAACTAAGTAATAATTGTCATAAGGGTCAGCACTAAAAAAAGCAACAAAAACAAATGTTTACCTACATGGGATCAGTCTGGGAGGTGCTCACTTGCTCCAACTTTGTCAAATAGTTGGTGACATGGCCAAAGTTGCGCATGTGTAGCGCCACTTTGCTCACGTTCAGACACATCTCCACAATGTGCTTGTCCGTGGTGCAGTAGTCCCTAGCTTGGGCGAAACTCTTCAACGCAGCGGGCAGGTCCCCCAACTCGTAGTAAAAATCTCCCAGGTCGTTATGCCCCATCTAAGAAGGAGAAAAAAGTTTAAAAAAAAAACAACACGTAAGCAAAAAATACGTGAACATACCTAAACGGACTCTCATAATTTATCAGGAAAAACTGTACCCGGATGCTCTCCTTGATCATCGTTGACTTGTACGAGTTGAGTTCCTGCTCGAGTCTCTCGTGCTGTTGCGCCGCGCTGTGCTTCACATTGTCAATGAAACTGGCCTCGCCCTTCGCCTTGTCGCCCAGCAGCTCGGCGTACAGTCCCATGTTCAGACTTCCCTTGAGCTCGCGGAGCAGCGCGCGCCTGGCCTCGGCCGCGATCGCCGGGCACGTCTTGGCAAGGAACAAGAGCCGATCGGTGCGGTTGCGGCCGCTGTACTTGGCCGCGTACGCCTCCACGTCGAACCCCTCGAGCGCCGCCATCTATTCTCTATCCTGTGCCAAAATTGACTTTGATGTGTATCTTTTGCGGTTAAGTAATTATCAACCCGATCAGGTATGTTGCAAATAGTGCTGAATTGAAGCCATTTCATTGGAGGATGGCGCTTTTGAAACCCTAACACCCTAAACCCTACAAGTGTTCCATTGAGCATTGTGCGGTGCGAAATGGTGTCTCCGGTGGTGATCGCGCTGTATCGGTTGGCAACATGTTTTGCGCTGTGGCTGAGGGGGATGCCAAAAGTAATACTCTAACGGCATGGCTTCAGCACGCTGCTGCAGTCCACGCAGACACTGCAGCGCAACGTGGAGGCGGGCAGGACGCTGTACGACGCCGTGCGCTCGGGCGCCGTGGCCTCGTACGCCGGCGTCAAGACCGACTGGCAGCGGGAGCGCATGTTCGTGCGGCGCTTCGAGGATATGGAGGTGCTAAAGCGACGGGGCAAGGGCGACAAGATGTTCGCAACAATCGTCCGCGCAGGTTTCGCCCCGCCAGTGGAGGACAAAGCGGCTCTGGACACTCGGATCGACGCCGCGTTCGAGGCGCTGAAGGGCGTGGACGACCACAACGCGCTGGTCCAGGAGTTCACAGACCAAGGGATCTTCGGTCCCAAGGTGAGGAGAATATTAAATGGGAGAAACTCATTTAAAGGAAGAAAATGCTGACATGGTGGCAATGCTGCAGGAACGCACGAATGCGATCGAGTTCCTGGTCGGAGACGTGGTTGAAGTGAAAGGCGAGAAGCGGGGGGTGATTTTCGCCTGGCACGTGATGACGGACACAGTGGAGGCAGTTGCGGGCCCCCGGGTTGTGTACGATATTCTACCGCACAGTCCTGGATTTAGGTGGGGGGGCGATGAGATGGTGTGTTTGGTGCCAGAAGAAATGAGGTTGGGCTAACCATTACTTCGCTATTATCCGAACAGCTTCGCGAGTAAATTGTACAACGTGCCACAAGATGAAGTCCGGCTCGATGAATCGCCCAAGGTAAATGAGAAAACGCAACCAGAGCTTAAAATTGCTGGTTGCTGTTGTGTCTGCCAGATCTGACAATACCGTTGTGGTTTTTGTTGGTGCAGGCTATTGTGCATCCGGCACTGTTGCTGTACTTCGACGGCTTCGATGGTACCCACCACATCGCATCTGATGCTTTGGCAGCTCGGTACCCGAGCGATGTCTCTGAGAAAGCTAAAGACGCGGAAGTGG
Organism: Phytophthora pseudosyringae; assembly: GCA_019155715.1. NCBI lineage: Eukaryota > Oomycota > Peronosporomycetes > Peronosporales > Peronosporaceae > Phytophthora > Phytophthora pseudosyringae. The sequence continues at coordinate 40,122 of JAGDFM010000073.1, forward strand.
TTGTCTCCACCCCATCGATCATCCAACTCCAATCCGCCGATGAGGAACATTTACTGACGTATTTGCGCTGCGACGACAGCACCATCGTCCAGTTCGCCATGGCAAGTCTGGAGGGGATGTGGCTTGGCGAGTGCGGACAGGGTACGCAAAATGAGGTGCGGCGTGCTGTGGAGCTGGCAGGGCAGAAGAAATGGGACGAAGCTCGCGAGATGCTCAAACAAGTTGTGCACGATTTCCCGGAGTACGCTTACGCGTGGAACAAGCTCGCCATGGTGGACTACCAGAGCGGTGCGTTTGGTTTGAATTGATTTCGAGACTGAGTATTCGTGTTGGAGAACTTAATCTGTCCATTGTTTGCGGGGTTTGTAGGCAACTTTGGCAAAGCGCTGGGTCACTACGAGACTGCGATCAAGTTGAAGCCGCAGCTGGTCGAGGCTCTTGTCGGCCTTGGAACGTGCGCCACAAGGCTCCAGCGATGGAGCTTAGTGCACCACGCCGCTGTCCAGCTGCTAAAGGTGCAGCCCAGCAACGACACCGCTCGGATGCTGATCGAGCAAGCTGTGTACGCTACGTTATAGGGAAGCAACTCAAACTTGAAGAGGTGTGAAAGTAGAATGACACTTGTGCATCAATTAAGGCTGCTATCTGCCACGCGCGCAGGTGCTTCCGATGGCGCCTGCTGCGGATGTACGCTAGCCTACCTAGACGCAGTCTCGATCAAACCTGGCAAACTCACAAGCTTAGTTTACATAAAGCTGCTCATACAGCGTCTGCGCGTGCTACGCGAATAATATAAAGCGACGCGACCTTGGACCGGGGCGTCAAGTAGAGGTGCATGCTGCTGTCTCGCCGCGAGCAACTCTCCGTTCAAGTCGATCAACACTTCACCTTTAGAACATGTACCGGGACACGGACCACAGCATGTCGGCGTCCTTGGACCGGAACTCTTCCTCCTCCGAGTCGAATACAGGCTCCTCGCTCACCGCTGTGACGCTGATGCGCCGCTTAGCTGCGCTGCTGTCGTCCTCCTGCGGGATCATGACGGCGTCACTCAGCGGCGTGGCCCACACGATCCGCTCGCCCTTGTCGGATGTCTCCTCTGAAGCCGACTGCGTCTGCCGTCTCAGAGAAGGCAAGCGAGAAGGTGTAACCATACCGCGAGGCGAAGACGGCGGCGAGATGGCAGCACTGCAAGTGAAGAAGCGAATAATGCGCTCCACGAGGTTGCCTCCCGTCGTCTGTCTCCGCAGCTCAGCGACCTCGAATCTCCTGGCCTGCAGAGCCAGCTCCAGTTCCTCCACACGCTGCTGCTGCTGCTTGGCCTCGATCTTCACTTCGTCGTACGATATTTGCAGTTGTTTGAGATGCAGCTTCGTCGTCTTGGCCTCCTCCTGGGCCTCGCTCAACTTGTCTGTCACAGCCGCCATGCTGTTCATCAGCGTCGCATTGTCCTTCTCCAGACGGTCCACGTGAATCAGACGCAACTGCCGGTTGAAGAGACTGAAAACCTTCACCTTCAGATAAGCAGCGTGCCAGCGGTGACGAGCGAGAGCCTTCTTCTTGAGCTCCAAGAAACGAGTTCTAGCGATCATCGCACGGACGTGTGCCTGCACGCGCAGAGCGCTACGCTTGCGCCGCACAGTCTCGAAGAGCCACAGGAAACCACGCTTCGCCATGTACTGCGCAGTGATCTTCTTCCAGCGCTTCTGCAAGTAAATCACGCGCTGCAGAGGGCCCAACCACTTGAGCAGCCAGCGCTGCTGCATCGGGAGGTAGCTCTTGGCAAGCAGCTTGTCGAGCAGCACCATCTTGTCCTCGGGCCGGTCCTGGTACGCGTGCATGGTCTGCGCTTGTTGCGACATCCGAGTCCAGAGCTTGTGCATCCGAAGCTGCGCACGAATCTTGCGTACACGCTTGCGCGCAAGGTGCTGACGCACCATGCATTGAATCACCGTAGCACGACGTCGGTATTTCACATCCTGGAAGATGCGCTTGAACGCGTTGAACGTGATGATAGCGGTAGTCACACTGATCCAGTGCTTCTTGCGCAAGTAGAGCAGCAACTGCTTGCCCAGGTTTTCGGTCGTTGCTGGAGCTGGGGTCAGGAGCTTGTCCAGTAGATCGATTTTGCCAGTACGGAAGAACAGGCGGGTGTCACCCAACCGGTAGGCGCCGGTCGGGAAGTCGTAGGCCCACAGGATAGCCTGGGTGAAGAGCTTGTCGTTTGATTCAAAGCGGCAGAAGACCTTGAACGGCAGCAGGTTGCGGTACACGTCGACCACTTCGGCGTACAGAATACGAGTGGGTAGACCAACACGAAGCACTTCGCAGGCTTGCACAGTACCCGAGCATCGCAGTTGTTCGACAACGAACGGACGGTCGAACAAACCAACCTTCATCTGTGTGTTCGGCTTGATGCACCGCACGAAGTTGCAGCTCGTGCCCTCCAATTCGGTCGTAAGTCCCTTCATCTGCGTGGAGAACAGATTGGATGTGCTTCCTCCTTTGAGACGCTTCGAAGATGCTGAGCCACCACCCAGAGGCGACAGTCCAGCAGACTTCAGCGACACAGTGGAAGCTGAGCGCGCACGGTTGCCATTACGAGTATTGCCAGTCAGGTCCTGCAGCACGCGCGAGGACGAGTTCTTCAGGAGCTCCTCGAACTGGTCCGAAATGATGTTGTTGTTCTTGTCAACGAACGAATCGATCGTGTACGAGACGGTGCCGGCGTAGTGGCGGATGAGGAACGTGTCGCGAATATCCTTAGGGTGGGGAGTCGGGAAGCACGGGTGGCGCTTGAACAGAGTGTGCAGACGCTCGTTGAGCTTTCGGTCTGAAGGCATGGGGAGTCTTGAAACATTGTCGATCGTGGCGAAGAGACCACCATGGCGACTGGCAATCAGGTTCAAGCACTCGCGGTTGTCCGAGTAAGCCACAAGGTCACCACTGGGAGCTACCTGCTCCGCCAAGAAGTCAATCTCGTTGTCCGGATCCTTCACCATTGCCGCCTGACCAGGAAGACGGAAAGGGAACGACAGCGAGTGGTTCGTCGGGTGGTAGATGTGCTCGCTCTTGTACAGCTCCTGTTCGGCCTCGAAAATGCACGAGTTAAACAGGCTCTGCAGTGTCTCGTTGGCGTAGTTGATAAGGAGCTGCTCGAACGAGTTTCGGTTCTTGGGTTCAAAGTCTTCAAAGCCGAAGATATCGAGCACGCCGATGTACGGCACCACATCACTGCGGAAGGAGTCGTAGTCCAGAGCCGCAGCGCATTCCCACATCAGCCACGTGAACGTGTTCTCGTAGATGGTTTTGGCGATCGTGTCACGCGAGTACACCGCATTGCGAACATCGCGCTTGATGAAGTAGATCGAGTTACGTCGAGAGCCACGCGTCATGATTCGCTTCAGCAGGATGCACTCCGTCAGCTGCTCGGCCGAGACGCCCAGAAGCTCGGAAGCGTGGCGCACTGCCTCCTGTGACTCGACGTCATCTTCACGGATGCACGCCGTTTCTCCTTCCTCCGTGTCCTCCTGGCTAATGTGAATGTTGCCCATGTGCAGCAGACCCGCCACGAGACGGAAAATCTCGTGCTGCGCGCTCTCGCGAATGCCGATGAACTGCAGCGCGCTCTTCAAGTTGCCGAAGTTCTCTGCGTCGTCGATCAGATCAGAGCGCATGCAGCCCGACTGGTTCAGGTACGCGTAGGCCTCGGGCGTCTTGGGCTTCAGGTGGAAGCTCCTCTCCAAGTACTCGGTGTCGTCCGAGTGGAGCAGTTCGTAGAACACGTGGAAGTTGCGCTCGCCCTGCGGCTGGAACACCAGTCGGCTCTTCTCGAGCAGGTACGTGTCAATACTGGCACCGGACAGCTCGTGGGTCTCGTTGGCAAACTGCAGACGCATGTACTTGCCGAACCGACTCGAGTTGTGGTTGCGATGGGTCTTGGCATTGCCGAACGACTCGAGAATCGGGATGGTCTCCATGAGTCGCTCGCCCACTGCCACAGGTGACAGCTTCCTCTTGCCGCTCGACTGCGGGTACGACATGGCAAGGGTCGACGAGCCTGGCGGGCCCATGCAGCCGAGCAGAGGCCGGCAGTGGGCCGTGATTTCGGGTTCCATCTCGTCGTCCGAAGCCGACGTGCAGGACGCCGAGGACAGCGCCGGGTTGTGCACCGCGCGCATGGTGAGGAAGTCCAGGATGATCTTGGACGTCTCCGTCTTGCCGGAGCCGCTCTCCCCGCTGATGATGATGCTCTGGTTCTGCATCACGGCGCGCACCGCACAGAGCTGGCGGTAGGCGTTCTCCGCCACATTGTACGGGTGGGGAGGGCAGCGGTCCAGCGGCTGGCCCACAAACAGCATTTTGTCGGGCTCGGGCAGCTGCCGCAGCGGGTTGACAGCGATCAGCACGTTGGCCATGAACGTGTACGGCCGCTGGTTCTGCAGCGCCCCGCGGTCCTCCAAGTTCTTGGCCAGAGCGGCTTCGTGCAAGTGTCGGAGCGACGTCATGTCCGCCGCCGTGCTGCGCATCGGTGTCAGCACAATGGTGAGTGTGTTTGCCAGTTTCGTCTCGAAGTGAAATGTGGCAATGGCAAAAAAGTGGAAAAGGTGGCATACCTGAACAGCGGGTTGGCAGCGAAAAGCGGCGTGTGCTGCAGATCCACTTGCTGCTCGATCTGCAGGTCGGCCGGGAGCTCGTCGTCCTCGCTGCGGCTCAGCTGCTCGCCCGTGGCCTCGTCGATGAGCACGAACGTGGCGCTCTGCTGCTGCTGGTCGAAGGCCGCGACCTGGCCCAGCGTCCAGCCGTACGGGCCGTCCTGCTTCCAGTAGAGGTCCCCCACGCGCAGCTGCACGGCCGTGACGGCCTCGGCCTTGATCTCGGAGCTGCGCGCCTTGGGCTGCCGCGCGCCGCCCGCCGAGCGCGTCGCCGCGCCTCCGCCGGAGAACGTCATAGCTTCTGGCTGGAGGGTGTTGGCAATCGAATCCGAAATGTGCCACTGGCAAATTAGCTCGGCAAACTGCGCTCGCCTGTTGCTTCTTGCGCGGAACGCGAAGTGATAGGCGTCGGGTTGCCGCGCTGGGTCTAGGTGTCGTGTTGTGGCTGGCTGCTGGTCGTCACCGAGGAGGAAGTGACTTGGATTCAGTATGGCGGCGGAGAATAGAACCAGCTGTTTTTCGAACCGCAGAAACGGTGCCCTCAAAGAAACGCCGTTTGGCGGCGCTGTAAAAAGCGTAGGGGGGACCACACTGGCAAACTCGACTCGACGCGACGCGACGCTCGCCATCACGCTTTGCCCTTGTCGCGGCAAAGCAGCGCGCGCATTTGCACTCCGCGCGTGGCGCCACCTGCGAGCGCTGGCTCGCCTAAAAAAAAACAGCAGAAGTACAACAACCAGCGCAGCCCAAGCACCACAGAGCGTGGCGTTACCTACGCGCTTTGGCGCGGTGGACTGTGCATCGCGGTCAGCTTCAACGGCAAATCCTTGGCGCCGGATTCCGCGCTGACTCTCGTCCGGATACTATCGCAAGTTGAAGTCGCCGCTGACTCCTTCAACAGCTTAAGCAAAGCTCGGCATCCAGGGCGGCCATATTGCCAGCAAAGGTGGCGGGCCTGTCGGCTTGGCGGGGTGACGCACACGCCGCCCACTCGCTCATCCGGCCTGTCGTGCGCCGCCGACGGTTACAAGGCGCCCCCAACTTGGTTGTTGCCGAGCGTGAGTCACGACCTGCACCTTGTTGGCAGCAAGGCGCTTGCTGCTCAAGCCGAGTGCCCACACTGCAAGTTGAGGGGGCTGCTATCCAGCTTGGATGGCGTTCATCCACAGAATGCCCAGCCGTGGCCGCGGAAGGTGCCGGCGTGGCACTAAACGTCCGGTTGTCGAGTGCCATGTGTGCCAAGGCACGAGCCTGGTCCGACGGAGCTGTCACCGCCGAACGGAAATCCAGCGCTGCTTCGTCGACATCCGTTTCGGTGGAGTGGCACCCCGTGAGGTCGGCGAGGTAGCACGGCAAGATACAGTCTCAGCTGGATCCATCGCACCAAGATCGAGGAATAACGCACTAGCTCACATTGATTCGCACATGCATGGTCAAGTGCCCACCTTGAGACGCCCTCGGGACCCACAGTTTTAGCGATCCACCGCCCGACCCCGGGATGCCAATGATGCTCGGCCGCCAGCGATCCAAGTACAACGTTCTGTCTTGCAACTTCACGACGGTGGAGTTCCATGTCACTGTCGCTCCCGCGTCCACGTTTACCTCGGCGACATTCTCACCACCGGAGTGAATTACCACCGTCACGTCCTTTGTGTCGATACTTGTAAGAAGGAGGGTTACGCGACCGTCTCCTTTCTTGCTCCACGTGCCGTAGCTCCCGACGAACGCTTCGTCGATGGTCATGAGACCCAGTGCATCGTACAACGAGCCATCGTCGATCTCACCGATGAACGCCGTGGGTCCGCAAGTCGGCTGAACAAATTGTGACGCCAACCAGACGATTCGTGTCGGATCCAGACCGGCGAACATCGTGAGCCCTAAATTCGTGACTTCAAGCATCGACTCCGTCTCCGCGGCGAACTTCCCCAGATCTGTGGTCGCAGTCTCGATGAGCTGGTCCACGATCACGCCAAACGTCTTGCGCAGTAAATCTCGCGTCTGAAACGCGGCTTCTTTCGTTTTGTATGAGAGCAACTCGTACATGCAGTTGTTCGTAGCTGCTGGGATGTCCTTCAGCGCCAGGGACGACCTGCTGATCTTCACCCGGATATCGTTGATCGTGGCTCCAGGGTTCTTGTTGCGGACATTGTTGACCGAGAGCACGACGTGGTCCGTGAGGCGCTTGAGCTGGTATCCGCACGTCGAGTTTGTATCCATGAGGTCTTGTAATTTGTCCACGCTGGTGTGCGTGGAGTTGACTGCGCTGGCATTCTGGAGAAGACGATACACATTTTGCGCGGACGAGAGGATCTCGTCGCCGTTGGTGATAGTCTGCTTCACGATGACCTCTACGATCATCATCACAATACCCGTGAAAACTAAAGTTGGCGGCACGTAAAGCCCAAGACAATGGCAAATTGCTACCGGCAAGTCTACCAGGACGACATCAGACTGGTAGGCCACCGCGAGAATGTCTTCGACGGCTCCTTGAGGCGCAGTCGTTTTCTGGAATCTGATGTAGTAGATGAGAGACCGGAGCACACCGACCATGTTTGCAGCGCAGAAGAACTCCGTCCTCGTTGTCTTATAGACGGAAATGACGGCGCCGAGGATGCCGGCAGTCGCCACGTTAATGACCGAAGCGAGCACAGCAACGGCCTTCTGCGTGATTTCCAGTGCACAGTCATCGTTTTGAGGGATACACTCCAGAAAGCATTTTATGGGGTACGCTAGCGGGCACTCAGCGATGCACTCCACATCGACCTTTCCGTACGTTCTGAAACCTGCAGGGCACACTTCACTGCCATTGTACGGCATCATTTGTCTGTAGCACGCCGTATCCTTGGCCGTGCCGATGGTGGGGCCCACCCAGTTGCGGATCCTCTTGCCGTACCAAGCTGTTCCCATCCTGTCTTTGAGTTTTGCAGCTTTTGCCCCTCTCCTCGTCCAAATGACCCCAAGTTGATCGACTTCGCCTTCTGCTCGGCCGTAGAACCCGCTGAGCTGGAAACCTTCAGGAGCCATCACCGTAGCGCGGCTATCCGTCTTCGTCCCTGTCGACACCCAGTCGCCCTCGCTGGTAGTGAACTTGACGTAGAACACTCGTGTGTGGGTCTGCTTCTTGCCCCAATGAATCTCCATCGAGTCGATGTACTCGTCCGTATCGAGAACCAGCGTCGCCGCCGTCCCGCCATTGCCACCGTGATCCCAAGTGGCCTCAGTCGGCTTCGCTACATGTGTCGAGATGGCGTCGAGTCGTGCGTTACCTCGGACCGTGATGGAGCTCAGGGTTTGGCCAAGTACGACCCCCGACATGTCCGAGAACGCGGCGCCGTGGGGGCCGCCGTAAACTTCGCTAAGCTGAATGTCTTCGACCGTCCCCGTTTCGTCCGTCTGGGAGGCGGAAGTCTCCGCGAAGCTTGCTGCGTTCGTGGCGATGGCCAGCAGGAACGCCGCAGCCTGGAGTATCGTCCGGCGCGGCATCGGTGTGGCTACCGGTAGTCGAGGCGCCAAATGGCATCCGCGCCGGCAAAGCACAAGTGTCACCGCACCGGCGTTGTGTTCATGAGCTGCTGGTTCAGGATAGGCCACGGGAACGTGTGCCGATAGTCAAGGCCATAATACGCCATCGGGTTCCGGCTCGATGATCAGAACTTATCAAGTTTCAAGTTAAACAGAATACCCACGTCTCCATACAAGCAGTAAGTCTATGGGGACGGTGGGACTAATTAATATCCATTACGCCAGGATATCATTATATACAATCTCATCAGACATCGTACCCGGTAGCATGTTCGCGAAAAAAAACCCGCTGCACTGAAAGATTATTACGGCGACTGGCAATAGCCCCAAAGCGTCTTGTGAGGCCAAAATCAAATGTAATGAAAGCAGAGCTACAATCTAGCAGTTAGCGCACACAATTGCCTTCACATCTATTCTAAGAACCATTCGTGTGAAATCGAGCCCTAAAAATGCATTTTGGAGGTTTGGGTAACTGACATTGTCATATTTATGAAATATCTATAAAAGTTTTGCTCGTCTTGTGTGTTTTTGGGAAATGTGTACCACACCAACTTTCCTAACGCGATAAACGTGATATATTTGATATCAAAAATGTCCCCGAAATGTATTAAATAAGGAAGGTTAATCTGTATCCCGCTTTAGATTTTAGATACGCTACTGAAAAAAAAAAACATTATCATCAATAGTGTGACTAGCTAACGTTGATGCGGACGTGCGTGGTCAAATGTCCGCCCTGGGACGCACGAGGAATCCAAAGGACCAGAGACCCACCGTCTGAACCAGGAATCCCAATGACATCGCCCGCCACCGATCCAGGAACAGGACTGTGCCCTGCAACTTAACTTCGAGATCGAGGAAGTCCACGTCACGGTCTCACCTGCACTCACATCCACCTCGGCAAATGAATCGCCGCTCGAATGGATGACGACCGCCACGTCCTTGGTGTCGGTGCTTTCGAAGATGAAGTTCTTGGTCCCGTCGCCTTCTTTCGTTCACGTGCCGTAGCTGCCTTCGAACGTCGTCGACCGCTGAAAACCCCAGCGCGTCGTACAACGTGCCGTCGTCAATGTCGCCAATGAGCGAGGTGGGCCCGCATGTAACGCTGGACGAAGTGGGACGCCATGCAGGCGATTTCGGTCGAATCGAGGCCTCCGAGTACCGTAAGCCCCATGTTTGCCACTTCCAGTCTGTACTCACCAGGTCGCGAGTTTGGGACGCGGCGTCGGAGGTCTTGGTGGACAGCAACTCGCCCATGCAGTTGTTGGTAGCCCTAGGAATGTCGTTCAGCACAATGGAAGAATTGCCGATGGTGACGCGAATGTCATTGCGAATAGTGTTGACCGAGATGATGACGTGGTCGGTCAGATTCTTGAGCTGGTATCCGCACGTCGTACTGGAGTCGATGTGGTCCTGTTGTTCATCTACAGTCGTAGACGTCATTGAGCTCGTGGCGTTCGTTTTCGTGAGGAGGGCCACGACGTTTGCCGGTGACGACAAGATTTGGTCGCATTCGTGATGGCCTGCTTCGCAATGGTCTCCACGATCACAAGGACGGTATTCGGGAACTTGTTTGCGTGCATCGACCTTATAAAAAATCTGCGACTTCGTCACGCTGACGACGTTCGAAGCGCACAGGAAACTGTGCTTCGCGCTCTTGCAGTGGGAGGAAATGCATTGAAGTCTCCTACTGTGGCGGTGAAAATCATCAGCGAGCAGTCGTCATTTTGCGAGATGCACTCCAGATAACACACCACGGGGTACGACATTGGGTATTGTGCAATTGCTCATGCCCTTGGTGTAGCCCAGCGGACAAACGTTTGCGCTGTCAAACAGCTCTGTTTTCCGGTAGCAGGCCGTGTCACTCGCGTCGCCGATGGTAGGGCCCACTCAATTTCGGATCTTGTCCCCGTACCAGTCGGAGCCCATGCTATCTGTGAGTGCTGCTGTTGTCGCAGCACCCAGTTGGTCAATTGCACCTTCAGCTCGACCGAAGAACCCGCTGAGCTGGGAATCTTCGGGAGCGCTCACAGTTGAATTGTTTTCGGTTGTGGTTCCTCCAGAGACCGAAAGCATGCATGTTCGAACCTTTCATGTCCCAATGAATCTCATCGACGTGACTCCGCGAGGATGAGCGTCTTGTCCGTTGCTCCGGAGCCGCCACGATTCAGCGTCAACTCCACTGGAGCTGCAACTTGCAACGTCACTGCGTCAGCATGCTCGCCAGCTTGGATCGTGATGGAGGCTTGCCACCTGCCCAAACTGGATCGAGTTGATATCCGAGAACGCAACTCCACGAGATCACCGAACGCTTCGCTCAGTTGAATTCCTTCACCCGATACAGCACATGATTGTTTTCCTTGGCATCCTCGGCGTACATGTTCACCGACTTGGCTCAGACTCTGGACACCGGTGATCAGGAAGAGGAGCAGCAAAGCCCAGAAACCTGCCAGACGCTAACGAATCCCCTGGATAGTTACCAGACCGATGCGTCAGAGAGCTGCGGATCGGCGCCAAGAAGCGATGCATGTACCTGTACTGCGAAGTATATGAGACGACAATCGCTCCCCATCGGCGCCAAGTTGCCATCAATTTGGCGAAACGTACTGCACGACCAGAAAAATACGCAGAATAGGCTACAAACCGATTAGTGATCGGCGTGGACGTGGCAGTGTACATGTACATGTACTCCGGCTAGTGGTACAGCCCCGGTAAGCAGCATCTTCCTCGTGTACGTCTTCTGTTAAGCCCAGAAGCAAACCAGTAGCACGTGCTAGTTAACGCTTACCAACATCTAGCTTTATATTCGTACGAGCCTTGGATATGCGTTGAGCTTGAAGCTTATGACATGCCCACACATTCCAAGCTGACTTTGCACTTTAATGAACTTTAAAAAGTTTGTATAACGTTATTACCGCGACCTCTTCACTTTTCTTTAACTTACATTAACCAGGACATGCAGCGTCAGATGACCGCCCTTCGACGCCCTGGGGACCCACAGTTTTAGCGATCCACCGCCCGAACCAGAGATGCCGAGCACATTTGGTCGCCAGCGATCCAGGTACAGGACTTTATCCTGAAGTTTAGAGACGGTGGAGTTCCATGTCACTGTCGCTCCCGCGTCCACGTTTACCTCGGCGACATCCTCACCACCGGAGTGAATTACCACCGTCACGTCCTTTGTGTCGATACTTGTAAAAAGGAGGGTTACGCGACCGTCTCCTTTCTTGCTCCACGTGCCGTAGCTCCCGACGAACGCTTCGTCGATGGTCATGAGACCCAGTGCATCGTACAACGAGCCATCGTCGATCTCACCGATGAATGCCGTGGGCTCACACGTCGGCTGAACGAACTGCGATGCCAGCCAGACGATTCGTGTCGGATCCAGACCGGCTAGCATCGTGAGCCCCATATTCGTGACTTCAAGTATCGACTGCGTCTCCGCGACGAACTTCCCCAGATCTGTGGTCGCAGTCTCGATGAGCTGGTCCACGATCACGCCAAACGTCTTGCGCAGTAAATCTCGCGTCTGAAACGCGGCTTCTTTCGTTTTGTACGAGAGCAACTCGTTCATGCAGTTGTTCGTAGCTGCTGGGATGTCCTTCAGCGCCAGGGACGACCTGCTGATCTTCACCCGGATATCGTTGATCGTGGCTCCAGGGTTCTTGTTGCGGACATTGTTGACCGAGAGCACGACGTGGTCCGTGAGGCGCTTGAGCTGGTATCCGCACGTCGAGTTTGTATCCATGAGTTCTTGCAATTCATCCACGCTGGTGTGCGTGGAGTTGACTGCGCTGGCATTCTGGAGAAGATGATACACATTTTGCGCGGACGAGAGGATCTCGTCGCCGTTGGTGATGGCCTGCTTAACGATGACCTCCACGATCATCAAAACGACGCCGCTGAACTGTAGAGTTGTTGGTACCGGGAAGCCGAGACAGTGGCAAACCGCCACTGGCAAATCCACGAGTACGACGTCAGTCTGGTAAGCCACTGCGAGCATCTCTTCGACAGCTCCTTGAGGTGCAGTTGTCTGCTGGAATCGAATGTAGTAGATGAGGGATCGGATGGCGCCCACGACATTGGCAGCACACAGGAAATTCGCCTTCGCCTTCTTGTACCCCGTAAAGATGGCGCCGAAGATGCCGGCAGTCACGACATTCACCATTGCGGCTACCACCGCCACCGTTTTCTGCGTGATCTCCAGCGTACAGTCGTCGTTTTGAGGAATGCACTCCAGGAAGCACTTGACGGGGTACTCCAACGGACATTGAGCCAGACAGCTATTGCCATTCTTGGTGTAGCCTGCTGGACACACCTTGCTGCCGTTGTAGGGCTCTGTCAAGCGGTAACACGCCGTGTCGCTGTTAGTTCCGACCGTCGGGCCCACCCAGTTGCGGATCCTCTTGCCGTACCAAGCTGTTCCCATCCTGTCTTTGAGTTTTGCAGCTTTTGCCCCTCTCCTCGTCCAAATGACTCCAAGTTGGTCGACTTCACCTGCTGCTCGACCGAAGAACCCGCTGAGCTGGAAACCTTCAGGAGCCATCACCGTAGCGCGGCTATCCGTCTTCGTCCCTGTCGACACCCAGTCGCCCTCGCTGGTAGTGAACTTGACGTAGAACACTCGTGTGTGGGCTTCCTTCTTGCCCCAATGAATCTCCATCGTGTCGATGTACTCGTCCGTATCGAGAACCAGCGTCGCCGCCGTCCCGCCATTGCCACCGTGATCCCAAGTGGCCTCAGTCGGCTTCGCTACATGTGTCGAGATGGCGTCGAGTCGTGCGTTACCTCGGACCGTGATGGAGCTGAGGGTCTGTCCGAGCGTAATTGACGACATGTCCGAGAACGAGTAGCCATGGGGGCCACCGAAAACGTTGCTGAGCTGGATGTCTTTATCGATGGTGACTAACGAGTTCGTGCTGGTCTCCGCGAAACTCACCCCAGCGACGACAAAGAGGAGCATCAAGGCCTGCAGCCCCGCAATGCGCGGCATGGCCCGGGGCGGGGAATGGAACACGAAAATGGTCGAGGTCTTTCGGACAGCGGCAATGACCACAGTAAAAACAATACAATGTACAGTACCGGTACTCGCGGGATCTGTAGGAGCAACAGCAGGATAGAGCTTGGGATTGGGGTAGACTGAGTCTACTAGACTCACGCTTCGTACCAGCGACATACGAAGCTTATCAGCCGTAGACATACGGTAGGTAGAGAGGGCGAGCCATCAAAGGCAGCAGGATAGTTTTCACCGCGCGAATTATTGTCTCCGGAAAATACAACCGAATGGTTCGAGTGTTGTTGCCGGCGATTCCGTTCCTGCAAAGCGTGTACGCTTACTTGTTTCTCAATGGTTTGATAGACAGTCGAGCTGAAACGCACTGTTGTCACTCAGCTTCTCCGCATTCAAACGGATACATGTACTCGTGTTGGTAGGGAATTGGGACGCTGGTATACCAGCGTAAAGATGGAGGCATCTAAGTAGATAACGCTGTTGACTTAGCTCGCGTTGATTCGGACATTGAGAGCCAAGTGGCCGCCCTCGGACGAGCGCGGCACCCAGAGCACCAAGGAACCACCGCCCGACCCTGGAATTCCTATCACATTTGGCCGCCAGCGATCCAGATACATGGTCTTGTCTTGCAGCTCGGCTATTGTGGCGATCCACGTGACCGTCTCGCCCGAAGCCACCTTGACCACGGCGTATTTACTACCGCCCGAATGGATGACGACTCTCACGGCTTTCGTGTCGATACTTCGGAACATGATGTTCACCATGCCATCGCCCCCTTTCGTCCAGGCGCCGTAGCTGCCCGCGAAAGCTTCGCCCATGATTGTGAGTCCCAGTGCATCGAACAATGTGCCATCATCGATCTCTCCAATGAAGGAGGTGGGCCCACACGTCGGCTGGACGAACTGGGAGACCATCCAGAGAATGCCCGTTGGATCGAGGCCTGCCAGCACGACAAGTCCGATGTTTGCAGACTCGAGCGTCGTCTTATCTTTCGCCACCGAGGCTCCCATGTCCGTCGTGCTCGTGTCGACCAGCTGGTCGATGATCACCCCCATCGTCTTGCGAAGCAAGTCTCGAGTCTGGAACGAGGCCTCCTCCGTCTTGTTGCCCAGAATCTCGCCCATGCAGTTGTTGGTCACGACGGAGACGTCGATCTGCACCAGCGAAGACCTGCTGATTGTCACGCGGATGTCTTGGCTGGTGGCGCTAGGCGTTGCGCTGCGAATGCTTTCGACGCTGGTGCTGATACGGTCGGTGAGGCTCTTGAGCTGGAAGCCGCAGGTCGTGTTGGAGTCGAGGAAGTCCTGGATGGCGACCATAGTCGAGTCGTCTGGGGAGTTGAGCGCGCTGACATTGGTGAGAAACGTCATCACTTCCGTCGCGGAGGATAGCACCTTGTCGCCGTTGATGATCGTCTGCTTCACGACGTTCTCCACGACTGCGATCACGACGCCTGTGACTCGCGCACTGAACGAAACAGGGAGGCCGAGGCAAATGCAGACTGCGATAGGCAAGTCCACGATCACAACGTCGGTCTGGTACGCCACGGCAAGAAGTTCCTCGAGGGAGGTTTGCGGAGCCGTGGTTTGATGAAACCGCAGGTAGTAGATGAGGGATTTGAGCACGCCGATGATATTCGCAGCACACATGTAAGTCTGGCGGGCGGCCTTGTACGCAGTCTGGACTTCACCAACCACGCCGGCCGTCGCCGTATTGAAGATGACCGACACAACCGACACCGCTTTCTGAAGAATCTCGAGCAAGCAGTCGTCGCTTTGCGGGATACACTCCAGCCCGCACTTGACCGGGTACGACAGCGGACACTGCGCGATGCAGTTGGTGTCGGTCTTGTGGTAATTCGCGGGACAGCGCTGGTTGCTACTGAAAGGCTCCGTCTTGCGGTAGCAAGCCGAGTCGGCAGCGTCGCCGATGGTCGGGCCCACCCAGTTCCTAATCTTCTTGCCGTACCATTCCGTGCCCATGTCGTCCGTGACGTACAAGTGCGACGCGCTGATCCTCGTCCAAATGGCGCCCAGTTCGTAGACTTCGGGCCCCGCTCGACCGAAGAAGCCGCTGAGCTGGAAACCTTCGGGGGCGACCACCGTCGCGCTTTCATCGGTCTTGGCCCCTCTAGCGACCGAGTTCCCTGCGTTGGTGGACAGTCTCAGGTAAAAGACCCGCATCGAGCCGCGCTTCTTGGCCACGTGGATCTCCATCGAGTTGACGTACTCGCCGTCGCCCAGGATGAGAATGTTGTCCGTTCCTCCCGAGCCTCCGTGCGTCCACGTCGCCTCGTCGGGTGACTTGACTCTAACTGTAACTTGGTCAACGCGTTGCTCGCCTCGAACGGTGACGGAGCTCAGCATCTGCCCTAACTTGATCCCTGAAATGTCCGAGAACGCGATACCTTTGGCGCCTTCTCCGAACGTCTCGCTGAGCTGAACGTCCTCGTAGCAGAACGCAGCTCCATGGCCGACGCAGCATACCAGGAACGTCACTACATTCCGCAGCAGCCGCGAGGGCATGACGGTAGGTACTTGACTTTGTGGAACTCGGGGGCCAATAAAGCGGACCAGACCGCCAACGAAAACTGCACCAGGATGTCTACGTGCAGTCAAGTCAACATGGGGATGCCTTGTGTGTGTGTGCGTGCCCGCTCGCTGCGAGTCCACGACCAGACTTTGGAAAGGCCACAGGGACCCGCAAATCCCGTGATCCATTGCACCTCTGTACACTGGTATGGTAAGACAAGCGCGGAAATGGTATTGTGGTAGGCAGTGTGCAATACGTACCTGTTTATCGTGATGCGCGCTGTTGCGATATATTTGACTATGGCGTACGCAGCATGGCGCAGATCAGCACGAGTAGAGATGTCACGGCTATTACCTTACTTCAGTAGGGACCAGCGACGTTGCAGGTGTTCTGGCGGAGACCACGTGGTGGCTGGTTCACTGCACGTGCATGGTAAACGATGCGTGCGACCCCAAATGTTTGGCATTTCACTGAACGATTCCTATCTCTGCTTGCTTGGTGTTCGCCGCCGAGCTGCGGTACATTTTGTCAGCGTGAAGAGCTGACAGAACACTTGAGGACTGGTGAATTGTGCCGGTGCTGACTACCGTTCAACAAGTTATCGACACTGTGAGCTTGCTTTCGGTGTAAAATCCTGTTTCTGCACAGTGTGTTGGACACAGTACAGTTATGTACCTCGTTTATGGCACCTCTATAACAGTATAGCCGGAGATAGTCTATAGCGATCAGAACCCATTTGGAAGTCAAAATCACTCCTGAAAACCATATACGTTTTACGTTTCGATATGGTCTAATCTTCCGCAAACGAGGTGCACGACTGTACATGTATCCCCAATCCCGGTTCCTATCCAAAGCTGCAGCCTCGAACCGACTATCACGATGTCGGGGGAGTGTCTGCCATTGTTTAACTGTAGTGCGAGGGGCTGAAGGTGCGAGAGTCATGCAGTTCCTGACTGTCCTGCAGGCGTTGCTGCTCCTGTTCGTCGTCGCTGTTCAGGGCGCGACGTCGGATGAAGACATCCAGCTTAGTGAAGCGTTCGGAGGCTCTGGTGGCGTCGCGTTCTCGGATATCGAGTCGGTCGAGTTCGGCCAAACGGCCAGCACGATCACGATCACCGCCAAGAAGCGGATCAGTTCCGTGAGTTTGCGAGTGGCGACACCAGCCGAGCTCACGTTCTCTCACGGCGGATCGAGCGGCACGGACCACACGCTCGCGCTCGAGGACGGGGAGTACGTCACCTCGATGGAAATCCACTGGGCCACGATGCTCTTGCGCTCGCGGGTCTTCTACCTCAAGTTCGGCACGAACAAGGGCAATTCCGTCGCGGCAGGGACGGCCACCGAGGACAAGTCCACGATCACCGCTCCGACAGGTTTCCAGCTCAGCGGGTTCTTCGGTCGCGTGGAAGGTGAAGTCCATCAGTTGGGGGTGATCTGGACGAGGATCAACGCCACGACCAAATCTCTCACCGACAAAATGGGCACTTCCTGGTGCGGCGATCAGATCCGGAACTGGGTCAGCTCGACAATTGTCGATGCCACGGACTCGGCGTGCTACAGGAAGAGAGAACTGTATGGCACGGGCAAAACCTGTCCGTTAGGATACAGCGTCAAGGGCGTGAGCTGCCTCGCGCAGTGTCCGATAGCGTACCCCGTCGACTGCTTTGAAGAGTGCATCCCGCAGAACGACAACTGTGTGGGTGAAGTGCTTAGCAAGACTGCGTCGGTCGTGGCTGCAGTGTTCAACACGGTGACTGCAGGGATCTTTGGCGCCGTGTTTTCGTCGTACAAGAACGCCAAGAGGAGTTTCCTCTGCGCGGCCAACATCATCGGCGTGGTCAAGTCCCTCATCTACTATCTTCGCTTCCAGCGGACGATGGTGCCACAAAATACAGTTGATGAAGTGCTGGCCGTTGCCTACCAGTCCGATGTTGTGATCTTCGACATGCCGATCGCTGTCGCCAACTGCCTCGGACTCCAAGTTTCCAACAAGATCAAGTACGCCGACGTCGTGTACGTCGTCGTGGAGAACATCGTCAAGCAGGTCATCGTGAACGGCGACCAGATCTTCTCGTCCGCCACCAACGTACTAGCGCTTCTCACGAATACGACCACAATCAGCTCCAAGACCGACGAGTCGACCGTGGCGAAGCTCCAGGACCTCCTCGACTCCAACACGACGTGCGGATACCAGCTCAAAAACCTCACGGATTATATCGTCGCTGCGGTTAGCGATATTCGGAACACCACACCCGGTGTTACAGTCAGCGACATTCGTGTCAACATCAGCGAGTCCCCCCTTATTCTCAACGACATCCCTACAGCTACCAACAATTGCATGCGCGAGCTACTCGAGAGCAAAACCTTGGAGACTGCGTTTGAGACCCGCGACCTGATCCGGAGGACGTTCGGGGTGATCGTGGACCAGCTCGTCGAAAGGAACAAGACGGACATGGGCCAGTCCGTTGCGGAGGACGACTACACCCTCGAGGCGGCCAATATGGCGCTCGTTGTGCTCGGTGGCATGGACCCTACGGGCATCGCGTGGATGCTGTCGCAATTTGTCCAGCCGACGTGTGGACCCACCGCCTTCGTCGGCGAGATTGACGACGGCACTCTGTATGACGCACTGGGGCTCAAGACAATGGACCAGGCGTTTAAAGGCAGCTACGGCACCTGGACGAAGAAAGGGGACGGGTTGATCAAGCTCTTGTTCGAAAGCACCGACACCAAGGACGCGACGGTCGTCATCCACTCGGGTGGCGAGGTTTACACGAGAGTCAATGTGGCTGCGGGTGCTACCGTCAAGTGGACCGAACACCTCTCCAAGCTGCAGGACAAAGTCCTGTACTTGAATCGCTGGCGCGCGAGTGTGGTAGGCGTCCCCATGTCCACTGGAGGCTCGCTGGTGCTGTGGGTCCCGCGGTCATACGAGGGTGGACAGCTTACCATGCATGTGCGGGTCAATACGAGTTAAAGTACGAAATGAAAAGATACGACATTGTTCACTGCCTCACGTAACTCTTGAGCCACGCTCGCACTATTAACAAGAACGCAGGTACTGCTTTCAAAGGGGTAAGAACCTTAGTCCTCGTCATCGCTATCAGAGTCCGAGCTTTCCTCCAGCGACATCAACCCCAGCAAAATGCGCCGGCAGATCTGGCGCTCGTGCTGGCTCAGCTGATGGATAGCACTCACTTCGGCGGAGGCATCGTCTGCGGATTCAGACAGCAACTCGCTGTACCGCTTGTCCTTGTGTTGGAGAACCACCGCCAGCACGTCGTACAGCTGCTCAGCGGGCAAATTGGACGCCATCACGAAGCTCAGCAGCGCGTCACCGAGGCCGAACTCTTGCTCAGCGTCGCCGTGCAGGGAAAAGAACAGCGCGTTGTCGTCACTCTGCGAGTGCGCCAGTTTCCGACGCTTGGCTGGGTTCGCCTTAGCTTTGCCCTTGCCAACGAGTGCGACGTCGGCTTCAACGTCTTCTTCAGCGTCTTCGTCTTCGCTGTTCTGCGAGCATTCCTTGAACGCATTCGTGAGCTCGGAGCTCGTGATGTGGATCGAATCTGACGGCACAAGTGTAGGGAGCACAAAGCCGTAGCGGCACAGCAGCTGAAGCGATCACCACAACAGCAAAAATGAGTGAACTCAATCAGGAACACTTAGAAACTGCACAGAAAATCACCTGCGCGTTGGACAGATCTCCGTACGAAATCGTAACCGGTTCATTCTTCTCCACCTTGCGTAGCGCAATCAACTGTCGAGCACCCACGAATGTGAGCAACAAACAGTCTCAACACCACCCGCGACTCACTGCTTCCGCACCTGAAAGCTGCCCGAGTCGGTCTTGACAATGTGCGCCGCCGGGTTCTCGGCCGCGTGGTTGGCCATGTCAATAACCGGCAGTAGCGTCGGCTCCGGGGCGTCCGCGACCTTGAAGGCACTTCCCAAAAACAACAACAACAACAATAACAACAACAACGTTTCTCAGCACTAAAAAAATGACTAGCTCCAAGAAGTTGAAAGGACAAACTCCTTACCGTGACGACACCATTGCGTAGGCCCAGTGGAATTTCTCGAGCGTCGACACCTGAGCCGGCCAAATGGCCGGAAACTCCTCCGCCAGTGGCGCAGCAAAGTCCTCGTGCATCTTGAGCACCAACTTGTCGTCCAGAATGGGGAACGCCGTGGTGCCGTTGAGCATTTCGCGATGTTTGCCGTCCCAAGTGAAGGGCAGCGAAATAGTCGTCGGAAGTTGCTGGATGTAGCCATGAAAGTCGCTTCTGGCGCCCCGTGCGAGCTCGGCCAAAAGTGCCATCGTCGTTTGCACTGTGCCGCTCAATTGCAGCGCGTTGGTCTTCTCCTGCAGCTTGCACTTGTCCTCTCCGTCGTAGCGCTCCAGCCAGAAACTGCCATTTAGAAACGCCCCGGACTCGAGCGCCACTAGTTGAGCACCGGGCTGAATTTCACTCTGCGCGACGATAGAACGATCGCCCTCGCCATACGAAGCGACACAAGACACGGGGTCGATGACGTTCTTATCCACCGCCACGCTGGACGCGTGCGTGGCGACCCACTCCAGCAGCGGAGACGTGGTCGTCATGGTTGGTCTCCGAAGCGTTTCTAACCGAGTTTCTATTAAGAATTCTTGTTTCTCCTGCTCCAGGACAGGAGATTTTGGGTGACTACAACATGTACTGCACAATAGTTCTCCTCGTTGATCTATGCCAAGTGGCCGCCCTCAGCTGCCTGGGGGGCCCACAGTAGCAGTGAGCTGCCGCCTCGACCGGGCAAGTCAAACAATCCTGTCCGCCAGCGGGCAGGTTTTGGCTTGGAGCTCCGACAGGCGTATTCGTCTCCACCAGAGTACACCACGACCGTCACGCCCTCTGTGTCCGAGCTCTCAAAGCTGAGGCTGACGACGCCGTCGCCCTTCTTGGTCCACGACCCGTAGCTGCCTACGAACGCTTCGTCCACCGTCCACTTGCCCAGCGCGTCGTTCAGGTTGCCGTCGTCAATCTCCCCCGCAAATGGGCTGCACGAACTGAGAGGCCATCCACATGATGCCGGTCGGGTCGAGGCTGCCCAGCACGGACAGCCCAAAGTTGGTTACCTCCATCATGTTCTCCTTCTCCGCCACGCTCTTCCCCATGTCCGTCGCGGACGTGTCGATGAGCTGGTCGATGACGACCCCCAGCGTCTTCCGCAGTAGATCCCGGGTTCTCGAACGCCGCTTGCTTGGTTTTGTTGCTCAGCATCTCCTTCATGCAGTTGTTCGTGACCCGCGGGATGTCGTGCTGCACGAGCGCTGACCTGCTGACCGCCACGCGAATGTCGTTCACAGCGGCGCTTGGCGTCTTGGTGCGGACGTCGTTCACTGCGAAGACCGCGCGAACCGTCAGCTTCTTCAACTCGTAGCCGCAGGATGTGTTGGCCGCGATGAAATCCTCAGGCGGCGTTTTCCCCGGCGGTGGCGTTCTTGAGGAGGTCGACCACGTTCTTGGCGGACGAGATGGTTTCCTCGCCGTTCATGATGGCCTGCTTGACGATGAATTGCACGACGATCATCACGTAGCCCGACCACACGAGTTTGGCCGGGCCTGGCTGACCCAGACAGGCGTAAATGGCAACCGGGAGGTCGATCAGCACCACGTTGGATTGATACGCCACGGCGAGCAACTGCTCCGTGTCTCCCTGCCGCGCTGTCGTCTGGACGAACCGGATGTCTCCGTACCAGGCCATGTCCATGACGTCCGTCAGTAGTAACGGGTTGGCCTCAATTCTCGTCCAGATAGTTAGCGCCGAGCCGGTAGATTTTGTCCTCGGCTAAACCGAAGAACCCACTGAGCTGGAAGCCTTCGGGGGCAGTCTCCGTGGCACTTTGGTCCCTCTTCGTGCCTGCAGCCACGGAGTTCCCCTTACTCGTGACGGCGTTGATGTAAAAGACCTGTGTACGCCCGCTCTTCTTGCTCCAGTGAATTTCCACGGAGTTGATGTACTCACCGACGGCAAGCGCGAGTGTGTTGTCTTTGCCCCCGGCGCCACCGTGGTTCCATGTTGTTAAACCTGGCGAGCCCGCCATCTGCACGGTGATGGCGTCGAGCCGTTCGTTGGCTCGAAGGGTAATGGAAGTCAGCGTTTGCCCAAGGATAACCCCAGCCATATCAGAGAACGTTTGCCGTGCGGACCACCGTACACCGCACTGAGCGCGACGTCTTCATCTGCTGAAACGGGAGCAGCGACTATTTCCTTGACCGCGGCAATGCTCGACCACACGGCTCCGATGAGGTCCATTTCGTCTCCGAACCGACCAAAGAAGCCACCGAGCTGGCAGCCGTCGGGAGCTTTGGCTGATCCCTTAATTTCCGTCGGAGTTCCACCGACGATCGACCTCCCGTTGCTTGTCTCCAAACGGAGATAGCAGACGCATGTAGCACCGCGCTTTTTACCCAGATGAGCATCTAGGAACGTGATGTACTCGCCAAGAAGGCCTCCGAAAATAGCATTGTCAATAACATTATTTGGAAAAATACCAGTAAATTACGCATTTCGGCAGACATCGATTGTCAAAGCGATAATTGATTTTCTGGGCGAATGATATTGCATTATTTATGAAGATAGATTTCCTAACGTAATTTTTATTGCCCACAAGCCATCTACTGGCACCAACCATTCTTGAGCGCTCATATCAGCGGGAACCTGCTCTTCCTGCTTCTGCGCAAGCCACAGCTCTCATTTTCCAATTCTCCTCCTCTCAATCCCGCCAGCAGCCCAAGCACAATGGTTCCCACGCTCCGCCTACTCCAACGCTCAAGTTGCCGGGTTTTACTTTCGCCCGTGCCGCGACGAGAATGACGAGGTGAATGACGAGATGATCCTTGAATATTTTCGTTGTCGTTGCGGCACGGTGCGGAAGCAAACCCATCGAAATTGGTACTCCAACCTCGTACAGCATGTGCTGCGAGAGCACCAAGACTACGAGGCAGTAATGCAGGACACAACGACAGCTAAGACGGGCTCCCTCATTAACTTCGTCCGTCATTTAGCTCAGAATCTCTACGGCTGGATGGTTTGGATCGTCATGTGCCTCTCCATGACTAATATGCGTTTGGTTGTTGGATGTTATTCAGCTACTCTAGTCTGAAACCCGTCTCACAGGAAACGCTGCGGGCGGCAATGGACGGAGTGATGACCGTCATTGAGCGTTCAATCGCAGCAGAGTTACCCGCCCACTTTGGCCTCATATTCGACGGATGGACGCACGCGTCCGAGCACTACACCGCTGTGTTTGCCTGCTACAAGGTTAGCGGCTGCCCCAAAACAACGCTGCTCGGCATGGCGCCGCTGCTGAACGGCGTGGACGAAGATCTGACAGCACGTGGCCCCCGCAAGTTCCTCACGACCATACTGCCCCGTGACTACGAAATCCAGCTGGAGCAGTGCCGCTTCGTTGTCGCGGACAACTGCTCCGTAAACCGCCGGCTGGCAACTCTCATGGGGGTCCCTCTAGTTGGATGCGCAAGCCATCGACTAAACCTCGCAGTTCAAGCTGACATGGCAGCGCATGAAGAAGATTTGGCGATCGTCCATGCGCTGATGGTCAAGCTGCGAATGCTAACGCAGTATGCGAAACTACGGTGGGTAAATCTGTGTATTAGTGGTGTGGCAGATTTTGACAATATTTTACTAACCAAAAAATTTGTTGTTATATTTAAAATTTTGATTGCAGGTTGAAGACCGATCTGCGGCCTGTAATTCGCAACGTCACGCGATGGAGCTCAAAGCCGACTGGCTACTTTCGCTGCCAGTGCTCCAAGGTGCGGAAGCAAGACCCCGGCACAGGCTACTCGAATCTTCTCAGCCACGTCCGCCAGAAGCATCCTAACTTCTCAGCCACGATGACTGCTAGCGGGGCTGGAAGCGGGACGCTCGTGGTCTTTATGGACCCAAAGTCGCAAACTATCTACGGATGGATGGACTGGACAGTTTCATGCAACCTGCCCTTCACGTTCCCCGAGAACAGCTCGGTGCGCAAGTACTGCTCCCTCCCCGGCATCTGCACCGAGACCCTGATCAAGTACATCGGGTTGGTCATGGCGGAGGTCGAGCAAATCATCGTGATGGTGCTACCCGCGAAGTTTGGCATCGTTTTTGATGGCTTGACTTTCCATTCGGAGCATTACATAGCCGTGTTTGTTGTCTTCGAACACGACGGACATGCTGAGACGGTTCTCCTCGCGATGGTCCCGCTGATAGACGACGAGGTTGAAGACCATCGGGCGGAGGCCCACGTCACGATTTTGCGATCGATTCTGAGCATTTTCAAGCGGATGAAAGACGATTTGCTGTTCGTCACTGGCGACAACTGCTCTACAAACGGGCGTGTTTCCACCCTTCTGGGAGTCCCGCTTGTTGGTTGCGCAAGTCACCGTCTGAACTTGGCGATCAAATCGTATCTAACTAGCTACGAGGCGATCCTGTACAAGCTGAACTCGCTAATGGGGAAATTGCGATGCCTCAACGCTGCTGCGAGACTTCGTTAAGTTGCTTGTTGTTTTTGGTGTTTTATTGAAGTCAATGTATCGGAGCTAATGTCAAATTGTTTTTTTCAGGAAAAAAACTGTATTACGACCTGCTCTCCGCAATGCCACTCGTTGGTCGAGTACTTTTGCGATGATAAAGCGCTTTCTCCAGCTTAAGGACTTCATTTGCACTGCAGATGACCAGATCGCTGCTCTGATGCCTACCAGACGGGAGGAGAACAAGCTGGAGTCGCTTCTGGAGGTGCTCAAGGACTTTGAGTCAGCGTCCCTTAAGCTACAGAGTGCCAACAGAGTTTCTTTGCTCGACGTCCGGGATCTGTTTGACGCCCTCATGGAGCAGTACCCAAGTTTATCGGAGTATCTCGGGGCAGACGCAGACATTGTGCACGATCTAGGCTTCGAGGCTGCGTGTGTCTCCGTCCTACTGGGAAACAGTGACAGCTTGCGTACAAGGCAGCGCGCGCTCTTGCGCTGATTTGAGGCGCGCACAAGCAGCCCTGAAGTGGTGGCGTCTGTGACGAAGACTGGCTTTGCGGAAACGGCGTTGAAAAAGCGCAGAGAGGAACGTCAAGGACGCGTCGAGTACCCGCTGTTGCCATTTATCCCGCCAACGTCTAACTGTGTCGAGCACTTTTTCTCCCAAGCCAAGCATCTTCTCTCTCACCACCGCACCAGCATGCTGCCCATTCAATGGGAAATGCTGCTTTTCCTGAAGGTGAATCGACAGTTCTGGACGGCGAAGACAGTCAGCATGGTGGTGAACCGCTCGGCCTCCTAAGACTCGTAGTTACATGCCCAGCTAACTGCCCAATCGACTGTGTGCTGCAATTGCTACATTATTGTGTTTCAACTATGGAATAATTGACTGTATGGTGTTGCTGGTGGCAATGCAGTTATCGATTTCACTACACCTGTGCAATGGCATTGCAGTCATATTATCGGAAGCCCTGCTCCGAGTCGAGTTCGGTGGCAACGTCCGAAGCAGCCACCACCTCAGCTTCATCGGCTTCATCATCAACGGTTGCCTCTGAATCAAAGTCAGCATCGGGCTCTGGGGTCGGTGCACAGCACTCATCGGATCTCTCCGCTTCAGCTTCAGTGGCCAGTGTGGCCGTGCAGGAATCCATCCAGCTGAGTGAAAGCTTTGGCGGTCCCCACGGACCAAACTTCTCGGACCAGAACTTTGTCAACTTGGGACAAACCGTGAGCTCCGTCTCCATTCATGCCAGCGAGCGTCTCGATGGGATCACGATGGAGGTATCATCGCCCAAGACGTTCACGTTCACTCACGGAGGGACTGGCGGTCAACAGAAGACGCTCAAGCTTGGTGAGGGCGAGTTCATCACCTCCGTGGAGGTGCACTGGAGCAAGAACACAGTCGGCACTGTCGTCACCAAGGACAAAACGCGCATTTTCTACATCAACTTCCTCACAAGCGCTGGCAATATACTCTCCGGAGGGACCGTGACAGATCAAAATCGACGTTGACTGCTCCTGAAGGTTTTCAGCTCGCCGGGTTCTTTGGCAGTGAAGGGAAGGAGATCGATTCCATTTGGGCATCCATTGAACTAGTCACCCCACCTCCAGCATGTGCACCCGCTTTGACTTCAGCAATCGAGAGCGCGTCGGGCAGTGGAACGTCAGCTGACAAACCCTCGGGATCAGGGAGTGCGGTCGTGTCCATCCCCAAGAATACGCAGTCTGTGCAGCTCAGTGAGTCTTTCACGGGAAGCAATTCTCCGACGAACTCGCTGCCACTTCCGCCATGACCGTCGTCTCCATCACCATCCGAGCGGGGAACCGTCTTGACGGTGTTACGTTGGAAGTATCGGCGCCCAAGAAGATGACGTTCACGCATGGAGGAAGTCACTTCCAGGGGGTCCGAATATGGCATTTCTATTTGGTAAGTGCAAGACAGCTCAGTAAATTATCCGATGAGGTTCCTTTAGACAATTCAGTAAATAATGGCACTAGTTCACCACGGAACAATAAATTACTCCTTATGGCAAGCATGTCGTGCATTAGCGGCGGAATCTTTTGCGTATGCGCTCTAGTTCAAACTGTCAACCGTACTTGCGTCCCAGTAGGAACGGTCCTCACGAAGGAAGATGATAGTCTCCAGGGTGAACGGCAGAAGGCCGTGCCACTGGTGGCCGAACGTCACTCGACCTATGCTGAAGAAGCGTTCAACGACGTTTGAAATCGGGGGAATGCTCTTCAGCTGCTCGTACTTGACGCTCTCTTGAACCAGTCGCCGGCGCTTCCGCAGGCGCTCAACAAATGATTCTTGCTCCTCCTCGTCAGCGGACACGTCGTTTGGCTCGGCAGCTACGAAAGGCTGTAGCGCGGCTTTTTCAGCCCGTGTCAGGCGGTCGGTTTGGCCGCGAAGGACTCGAACACAGGCAGACTCAAAGTCTGGACTGTATACAATATTGGCGCTGGGACCTATACCATTTCAAAGTTGCATACTGTTAGTAAATCATCCCAATAGAAAGCATATAAATCACTTACCAATGAAGCGCGCGTACTGCAGCTTGGCAGCAATTAGCTCGTCGAACCACTCACAGACGTCGAGCAGGTCGACGTTCGTACATTGCAGTGCATTTGACACAGACTCAATTTCGCGCAGCTCTTGGAAAAGAGCGCGCAGCCGCTTGTTTGCCGCTCTGGAGGGCATCAGCTCCGCAATGTCGTCGTCATCCTCGTCGAGGAACTAGAGGAGCTGAAAATAACGCCTCACCGGGCTAAAGAAATAAGTCGATATTTGCTTCGAGGTGAACTTGGGGGCGGAAACCATGATCTTGATGTTATTGATGTGGCTAGCGAAACTATAAATGACCTAACGAGACTGCCTTGGGTTGAACCATGAAGCTTTAAAAGATAAGTGTGATAGCAAGTGAGCTACTAAACGAATGGCTGTGGCAGCATGATTGATAAGTACAGCTCGAGACATAATAGTTTGGATCCGATTTCCTGAAATTTGAGTTAGTGAAGAAACTTTTGGAAATAAGTTATCAAACGCTTGATTTTGCCCTCATCAAATAAATAATTTCACTGAAATATTATAATATATTCTCCGTAGTATTATTAATTCGGAACCCCTGACTCGGAGGCGTCTAATGCCGCTGAAGCAGCTAACTGGGTGGAAGTTGCTGTGGCGGACACATTTCTTGATATCCAAGTCCAAATCGCCCCCAACTTGACAACCTCCTTGTCAAACAGACCGGAAACCCCTCCAAGCTGAAAACCCTTGAGCGCCTTCACCGTGCTTCTACTGTTAGTCTTAACCTTAAAGCCGACCGAAATCGAGTTGTTTTCACTCGTGTGAACCGAAAGAGACGATGCGCGTTCGACGAAACGCTGTGCCCCAGTGTGCTTCCATCGATGTGATGGACTCTTTCGCACCGAGCGCAATGCTGCTCTTCTTTCCGCCTCGCCCACCACGACTCAATGCCACCGCCGTCGGCCCTGTAACATTCAACAAGATGCCGTAGACGACGCGCTCGCCCGCATAAATTGTGATGGATCCCAGAGTCTGGCCGGCGGAAACTGAGGCGTTATCAGAGAATTTTGTGCCACGAGAGCCGCCGACGCTCTTGCTTAGCTGGACGAGGTCGTCTGCCGATAGAGTTCGTGGGATACCTATCAGGACAAGACACAGCAACCACTGAAGGATCTTTACACGGGGTGGCATGCTCACGAAGCTGGGATTTTAGAAATGGGGGCTCGAGTGTTGGAAAAATCCATGCCAAAAAGGAATTGCCTTTTTGGACGACAACACCAACAACAGAGCGTAGGAATCGGGGGCTTTTCAACACGACTACGCCATAGATTAATCGACATCAGGAGAGGATGTGGGATCGAATTTCCAAAGAAGAAAAAGATGTATACTGCATCCACAGCGGCGTGTATGGTCTCAAAAGGTGCGCTCATACTCTCGCCGCGAGCGTCTCGCGCAAGAAACAACAGCCAGACAATAGTTTCCCTGGAATCGTTCATACACAGTCACGAATTCTCCCAGATGGTTTGGTTGAACGACTCCGTGTGCGCGTGATCCACAGTAATCGTCACTCTGACAATGACTGAAGTTCGCTGAAAAGAGCCAACAGCAATAGCCGATGGAACGACTGCCAATCACAAGAGACACACGAGACAGCAACCGGGATATCAACTCACTACGTGACCATGCAGAAAAAAACGTCGGAGTGGAGAAATTGTTCACGGCTCTCAAATCAGCATGGACATCTTGAGCTGCGGCAGATTCTGAGGCGTTAGATATCATGATTTATCGTTCAACTCGCTGCTAGAACGGTATTTTGTTTTTGAGATGTTCAGCGGAATGTTCCAGCTTCAGTCCTAGGTTTATCTTGTAACTCTGGAACAGTGGATTTAATTAACAGCCCGGCCGACAAACCCGCCTAACCGGTAGCATGCAGGAACCTTGCATTTACCATTACCCAGTATGAGGCCGTGGGGCTCGGTCCAGGTTTGCTGGTACGGATGCTTAATTATTCCACAGTTTGAACAGCGACGACCGAGGGTTGATCTGAAAGTTCAGTTCCGTGAAAACCATCAAACACAAGCATTTTCAGTATTCGTAGAATCATAATGGCATCTCATGAACGAAAAGACCCATCGTTATCGCGTGGCCTGGCAGAACCATAACTGACGGATGTTTAATGCAGGAGAAGGACTACCAGTTGGATGTGGTACCCCACGGTTTCCTTATTTTTGTGTGAGTTGTTCATACATGTACTTTGGATCACTGAAGCTCAAATCAGACGCTCGAAACCCTTGGTTGTGTCTGTCATCGCTTCCATCCAGAACGGGTTGAGGCTCTCAACCCGTTCTCAAGTTGAAAGCTCATTAACGAGATGAAGAGAATTCAATCAAAAAGAAAACATTGAAGTACGATATTACTTAACCACAATAACGTGATCCCGCCAGGCCTCCTAGCTGACGTTGATCCTAGCGTGCAACAGCAAATGGCCTCCATCCGCGGCTCGCGGGATCCAAAGCAGCAGTGAGCCGCCGCCGGAACCGGGTAAACCCAACAATCCTGGACGCCAGCGGTCCAGATACATGGTTTTATCTTGCAACTCTGGAACAGTAGATTCCCAGGTCACGGTATCTCCAGCCCCCACATCCACCTCAGCGTAGTCGTCACCACCGGAGTGGATCACAACGGTCACATCTTCCTTGTCCGTGCTCTCAAAAATAATACGTACAACACCATCGCCCTTCTTGGACCACGTGCCATAACTACCTGCGAACGCTTCGTCCACCGTCCACATCCCCAACGCGTCATACAGATTGCCGTCGTCAATCTCGCCCAGAAAACCCGTAGGTCCACAAATGGGTTGTACGAATTGAGACGCCATATAGACGACGCCAGTCGGGTCCAGGCCGCCCAGCACCACCAGCCCAAAGTTGGCGATCTCCAGCATCTGATCGTCCTCGGCAACATTCTTCCCCATATCCGTCGTAGACGTCTCCACGAGCTGGTCAATGATCACTTCCATCGTTTTCCGTAGCAAGTCCCGAGTCTCGAACGCCGCTTGCTTGGTCTTGTCTTTGAGCAACTCCTTCATGCAGTTGTTGGTGACCGTGGGGATGTCATTCAGAACCAGCGACGACTTACTCATTGCCACGCGGACATCGTTCACTGCAGCATCCGGTGTCTTGTTCCGAACGTCGTTGACTGTGACAAGCACCCGGTCGGTCAGTTGCTTGAGCTCGTAGCCGCACGACGTGTTGGATGCGAGGAAGTCTTCCAGCTCCGTCACGCTACTGGCCGAGTTGTTGACCGCACTGGAATTCTTGAGAAGGTCGACGACATTGCTCGCAGACGAAATGATCTCATCCCCATTTACGATCACTTGCTTCACGATATTTTCCACGATGGTCACCACGTAGCCGGACCACACCAATTTCTTGGGAGCAGGCATGCCTAGGCAAGCGTAAACGGCAATAGGCAAGTCCACCAGAAAGACGTTCGACTGGTACGCCACAGCAAGCATCTGCTCGGTGTCTCCTTGCGGTGCCGACGTTTGGACGTAGCGGAAGTAGTAGATGAGCTGCTTGATCACGTTGATGACGTTCGCGGCGCACATGTACAGTAGCTTTGCCCCCTTGTATAGCGTCTTGATGTTACCAAAGATCCCGGCGGTTGCTGCATTGAACGCAACAGCAGCCACGGCAGAAATCTTGGAGAGAACTGCCAGAGCGCAGTCGTCATTCTGAGGGATACACTCCAGAGCGCATCTCACGGGATATGCCATGGGGCATTGGGCGATGCAGTCGTCATCGTCCATGCCGTAGCCCGTGGGGCACTTCTTTTGACTGCTGAACGGTTTGAATTTCCGGTAGCAGGCCGAATCCTTGGCCACGCCGATCGTAGGCCCGACCCAGTTGCGGATAATGTCTCCGTACCAAGCCGTGTCCATGACATCCGTCAGCATGAGTGGCTTGGCGTCGATCCTGGCCCAGATAGCGCCAATTTGATCCACCTCGTCATCAGCTCGACCATGGAAGCCGCTCAGCTGGAAACCCTTGGGAGCGGTCTCCGTGGCACTGTCTTTTGTCTTCGTCCCTACCGACACCGATTTCCCCTCGCTTGTGCCGAGGCTGAGGTAAAAGACTCGAGTCTGCCCGTCCTTCTTGCTCCAGTGAACTTCCATTGAGTTGACGTACTCTCCCGAAGCGAGGGCGAGCGTGGACTCCGTTCCGCCGTTGCCGCCATGAGTCCACGTCAGCTCCTTCGGCGTCCCGACTTGTAGAGTGACGGCGTCCACGCGTTCGTCGCCTCGGAAAGTGATAGAGGTGAGCGTTTGCCCGAGCACCAGTCCTCCTATGTCTGAAAAAGCGACACCGTGAGGGCCGCCGTGGGCTGGGCTCAGCACAATATCTTCATCTGTAGATGCCCCAGCAGCCGTCGAACTCGATTCGGCCACTGCTTTGATGCTAGTCCATACCACACCCAACAGATCGATTTCATCTCCGTCACGACCGAAGAATCCTCCAAGCTGATAGCCTTTTGGCGCAGTGACCGTCCCCTTCTCGTCGGTCTTCGTTCCTGCCGAGACGGAGTTCCCCGCACTCGTGCCGAAGTTGAGGTAGAAAATGCGCGTTCTCCCGCTCTTCTGCCCGAAATGGGCCTCCATGGACGTGATGTACTCTCCTGCGCCGATGTCAAGCTTGTTTTCCGTCCCTCCAGGTCCGCCGTGGGTGAAGGTTTCTGCCGTTGGGGCGGAGACTTGGAGCGTGACTCCGTCCACGCGCTCGCCGCCACGAATAATGATGGAAGTGATCGTTTGACCGGACTTGGCCAAGGCCTGGTCCGAGAACTGGTTACCGTGAGGGCCGCCGAACGACTCACTCAGGACTTTAGCTCGCGTAGCGGTTCCGCCGCCGCCACTACTAGAGCTCGTAGTGTCCACAGGTTTCTGTGCAGCAGCGGGGGCTGGAGCGGGGGCAGGAGTTGCCGGGGCCGCTGTGACCACCTCAACACTCGTCCAAATGGCTCCGAGTGTGTCAATCTCGTCGCCGTCACGACCGAAGAAGCCGCCGAGCTGGAAACCTTCAGGCGCAGTCACCGAGTTCTTGTCTGCGGTTTGAGTTCCTGCGGAAACCGTGTTACCCGCACTCGTGCCGAAGCTCAGGTAGAAAATACGCGTTCGGCCGCTCTTCTCGCCCCAGTGCGCTTCCATCGACGTGATAAGCTCGCCCTGTGCAAGTTTGAGGGTGTTCGCGTCTCCTCCTGCGCCGCCATGGCTGAAAGTCTGCGCTTTGGGCGCTGTGATCTCGAGAGCAACACCATCGACACGCTCACCAGCTCGAATGGTGATCGACGCAACGGCTTGTCCTGAAGTAGCCGCGGCCTCGTCCGAGAACTCGGTTCCGTGCGGACCGCCGAAACTTTCACTCAGTTGAACAGAGTCCTCCACGGAAATGGATGGCGCTGCGGGGGCTGCAGTACCCGCTGGAGGAGCTTTCGTCCCTGCTGCCGAGCCTGCCGTAGATGCTGCAGCTACTTCGGAGCCCGCTGCCGAGGCTTCGACTGACGTTGCTGCAGATCCTGACGCAGACGCTGCGGCGGATGCCGTCTCCGAGCCCGCAGCTGATCCCAATGCGGAGGCTTCGGTAGACGCTGACGTTGTCGCTGAACTCGCTACGGACGTCGTCGCAGAGCCTTCAGCAGACGCCACTGCAGATGCTTCATCGGATGCTGCTGAGGCATCCGCCGACGTCTGCGTAGCGGTGGCTTCAGCAGAGCCTGAACTTGCAGTCGCAGAGCCTTCCGTTGGCGTTGATGCAGCAGAGCTGTCAACGGATGCTGCTGAGGACTCCACCGACGCCTGCGTAGCGGAGGCGTCAGCAGAGCCTGAACTTGCAGTCGCAGAGCCTTCCGTTGACGTTGATGCAGCAGAGCCTTCAATGGACGCTGCTGAGGACTCCACCGACGTCTGCGTAGCGGAGGCGTCAGCAGAGCCTGAAGCTTCAGACGCAGAGCTGTCAATGGATGCTGCTGAGGCATCCGCCGACGTCTGTTTAGCGGGGGCTTCAGCAGAGCCTGAACCAGCAGCAGAGCCTTCCGCTGACGTTGCAGCCGAGCCTTCAACAGACGCCACTGCTGAGGCATCCGCCGACGTCTTCGTAGCGGGGGCTTCAGCCGAGCCTGAAGCTCCAGCAGCGGAGCCATCGCTTGACGTTGCTGCTGACGCTTCGACAGACCCAGCGGTGGACTTAGCAGCAGGAACGCCACTACCCGAGGCGGTTGCAGGAGCCGGAGCGGGCGCTACCGGAGCAGGAGCTTCCGTCGCCGGGGGTTCCGCCGAGATGCGCGTCCAAATGGCGCCCAACTTGTCAATCTCGTCGCCGTCCAGACCGAAGAAGCCGCCGAGCTGGAAACCCTCGGGCGCCGTGACCGTGTTCTTGCTCTCCGTCTGGGAGCCTCCCGACACCGCGTTCCCCGCACTCGTGCCGAAGCTCAGGTAGAAGATCCGCGTTCGACCTTTTTTCTCGCCCCAATGCGCCTCCATGGACGTGATGTGCTCGTCCTTGGCGAGCGTTAGGGTGTTGGCCGTCCCGCCACTTCCGCCGTGGCTGAACGTCGCCGCGGTGGGTCCTGCCACGTCCAGCGCAACGCCATCGACGCGTTCACCCGCTCGAATCGTGATCGACGCGATGGTTTGCCCCGCCCCAACCGCAGCTTTGTCCGAGAACTCGGTTCCGTGAGGACCACCGAAACTCTCACTTAGCTGAACGTCTTGCGAATAGGCCCCTGAGACGACGCCAACGAGCACGAGCAAGAGCGCCCGAAGTATCATTGTGGACGCCCGGACTCGAATGCAAAACGCGAAATGGTGCTCCTCCTTCTCGTAGGACAGCATACCGCAGCGTATTGTACGCAAAAAAGCATACGGGATAAATAGTTGGGATGGAACTTGTACAAGGACAACAGAAGCTGTGGGGGAAAGATGAAGAACTTTGAAACGAGGGTATTAATACTGTACTTGCCGGCACCGGTCGTATTAATCATGAACACCATATCATGAGATGTGAATGTCGTCGGTTGCTGTGTACATGTGCGGCAAGCTGCCGCAGAATTCCTGCGGCCGATAGATGATGGTCGGGAGGAGTCCCAGGATGAAAGTCTGGTGTCTAAGTAAACACTCTACATCACCAAACACCTGGCTAGGTTTCACGTGTCGTCCGTTTGATCTATTGGGGGAGGGGAGGGGGGGGTAGACGACAACCAGGTGACCTCGCAGGGGGTCACTTGGTTGTCAGTTGCCATGCCGCAGAGGTCATACTATTATACCTCTTTCTTGACGTGTACATGTAATAGCAGCTTCACGCCGTGAGAAACAGTTTATCGTATTGTCGAGATTCCGGGCGAGTGCACTACTCTGTAATTGTGTCAGCGAGGATTCTTCACTTACCGTGAATTAGCCGTCAGCGCGAGTAAAGGTAGTATTTCATTTATTCTTGCCGAGTCCTTCGCACTAACTACTACAGCCACGTTCTCCGGCGTCTGTGCTTTCAAAATTAAATGATCGACGCCATCTCTTTTATTAGTTCAGTCGTTGCTAGTCTCGTAAGCCCTGTGAGTTCTTCAGCTTGAAGCCCCACGACGGCTTCCGCCTCTGCTACTGCTTCAATACGCGTCCACACTGCACCCAGCATGCCGATTCCACCTCCGTCTTGGCCGGACAAGACTCCAAGCCGATAGTTCCCAGGCGCAGTCACCAGCCCGGTGTCTCCGTCTTTGGGACCCAGGCCCGCCAAAGCTCGCACTTGATGACAAGTGCGAGCTGCAGCCTCACGGACAAGATCCATTCAAGCGGCACTGCCACCGCCCCAGCTCCTACTGACGAGTTGTTGCATGTTCTGCACTTTGCCCACGCAGCGTCGCAGTGAGCAAGTCGCTGATCGTGGCGCCCGCAAACTTGTGGACCTTCAGCAACCTCAGCTTCTTCGCGCTCGGAGAGACCGGACGCCGCGTTGTGCTGCTGTTCGAGTGGGGCGCGTGCTTCCTGAGCCCCATCGCCTTCCTCATTCTGGGCATTGCTGCCGTGTCTGTTTGAGAGCACCGTCGCCAGGGACCAGTAGAGCATCGGTTGCCGCCTATTTCAGCATCATTAGACACAACCGACCTTAACAAATATCCCTGTTGCTCACCGGATCCGCCCGCCGTTCACCCATGCGCGAAGGCTGCGAAGTACAGGTGGATAGCATCCTTGCAGCTTCCAGGTGGCGGCTGCTGCGCAACAGGAGCTCGGGGATTGCGGCGTGCACGACCGGAGCTAGGTACCGCGGCTCGGCTCTCTTGAAGAGCTGGACCCGCTTGCTGGGCTCGGTTGTTTGGTCGGGCGTTCTCCAACACAGGATTGAGTAAGCAGTCCTGCGCAAGCGAGGCCTGCTCGACCACCACGGTTGTTGGCCCAGAATGGACGCGCCGTGGCTTCCTCCGCCACCACCTCTTGCGATCCCCCAAGCTCCGCGGAGGTCCCGCGAACCTCTGTGCAGCGACAGTGTCATGTTCCGGTGTCCCCCGTGCCTCCGCCACCGTGTCGACTTCTGGGACGAATGCAGGAGTGTGCGGCAAGGTGGGGCTCGCGCCATGTGTCGGGCGACCATCTGCGACGCCGCGCACGCCTTGACCATCAAAGCCGTCCGCGAAAGGCACCACCTCGCGTTCAACGCGGTTGAGTGTCATCGCTGCCGCCAGAAGCTCCTCCGCCCTGGCAGTGACTTGAGATGCAGACGCAGCGACTTCATCTGCCCCGCCGAGCCTGGCTATCACCGTCGCCTCCACATCCCTGGCGCCTCGCGCAACTTGCCCCGTGCCGTGGTCGTCGAGACTGGCAATCTCGCGTCGGCCAAGTCGTACTCAACCTCAGCAGTCGTGACTTCTTGTGGAGGCCCGCCGACTTGCCCGTCGTCATCTGATGTCAGTGCCTCAACGTGTGCAGCCTCGGCGTTCAAACGGCGCCAGAGGCGAACTCGACACCGCGCCTGATGATCACGCGGCCCTTTTTGGTGCGATTTTCGGGCCTCCGCAGGAACTCGTCCACCTGCTGCGCTTCTTCAGTGCTGACGCGCTGTCCAGACCGCCTTCGCGGAGCAGCGCGGGGAGAAGCTCGCATCACCGACGGTCGTCGTGCATCGAGGTTCATGTGCCTAAATGCGTATGTTTTTGGATTCGTTCTTTTTACCGCTA
Source organism: Phytophthora pseudosyringae (assembly GCA_019155715.1). Taxonomy (NCBI): domain Eukaryota; phylum Oomycota; class Peronosporomycetes; order Peronosporales; family Peronosporaceae; genus Phytophthora; species Phytophthora pseudosyringae. Next base: position 76,107 of record JAGDFM010000073.1, read on the forward strand.
TGCTAAATCAATTTGTGGGGGCATACATGTAAAAATCCTACTTGACAAAACTCCTGTTTTTGACACAACTATGAGCAACAGCAGCGCGGCCAACACGTCGCTCGTGGAGCAGCCCGTGGGCAGCACGATCGCCCCGGCGGCGTCTCCGACGTCGTCCGGCGACCAATGGCGGGTGTTCCTGGGCCTGGCCCTGCTGGCGGTGTCCTACGTTCTTCGCGTGGAGATAGTGCGCTTCTCGCTGCGGGTGGCGCGTCGCATTCTACCGGCGCTCTTCGCGTGGCTGCGGGAGTTCGAGAAGATGCTGCTGCGGCCGCTCTCCTGGGTCGTGTTCGTCCTGCTGGCCTGGTTCTCGGCCTACGTGATGGACCTGGAGAACCTCCTGGCCACGGACGCGGGCACTCTGCAGGGCATCATCACTCTGCTGTTAGGCCCCCCGCTGGTGTGGGTCGTCATCTGCTTCTGCAACTACGTCACGTGGGGCATCATCCGCGTGCAGGGCTGGAGCCGGGCTGTGTCCAAAGACGACGATGACTACAGTCGAGTCATGATCATAACCGAGGGCATTGGGGTAGGTCGGGGTAGTTTGGAGTTTGGAGTCGTTTCGGTGTGTGTTTGCTGATTCTTTTTGTTTGTTTTTGTTTTTTGAACAGGTGATTAAAGTTTTGCTGGTGGCGGCGGTGGTGTCGACGTGTATTATTGACGAGATCGGTCGGTTCACGGACTTTGAGTCTGGCCAGGTGTCGACGGTAGCGGTGATCATGGTGGAGTTTGTGTTTGTGTTTGGAGCCCATTCCTGGGTAGGTTAACTATGTTGTGGGAGTGGTTGCAGTGTTTGAGCGAGCTGACGTGCTTTTGGCGTTGGGTACTGCAGCTGAAGAACATAATGGGCGGGTTGATGACGCTGCAGGACGAGCAGATCAAGAGCGGGCTGCATGTGTCTTTTCAGGGTCATGAAGGGGTGGTGGAGCGGTTGTTCCTGCAAGGGTTTTCACTGCGGCAGTACGATAAGGGGCTGGCGTATATCCCCAATAGCATTATGCTGGAGAACTCGGTGACGGTGCAGAGCAAGAGTTTGGACCGACGCTGCGTTATTCCAATGCACCTGAGGCACTCGACTCCGACGACAGCGCTGCGAGTTTTCATCCAGGAACTGGATAACTACCTGACTCAGCATATGATTGACCGCTGCACGAACGCAAAGGGTGACGTGCTAGGACTCGAGAAGCCGCGAGGCGGTTGGGATATGATGAACGTGTACGAGCGCAGCAAGCAGCTTGCGAGGGAAGAAACTCAACCGCAAGGGCGCTTCTGGATCAGCATCGAGGCGCCGTACCTTGTGCACGTCGTGTACTATTCCCAGGAACGGCACATCAAGGGACTGCTGGCCGAGAAGACCGGGGTATGTTGCTACTTGTGGCTGGTTAGCTTTGTATTTTTCTGTGATACAAGCTTACACTTGTCTTTGCCTGTCTTAGATCGTGCTCCAGATTACGGAGCTGATGACGAAACTAAAGCTGAGCCTACATGGGGAGGAAGAAGGCTACACTGACCTGCGTGCATCGGATCTTCCATCTGGAGTTGGAAGCGAAGTCCCAGATATAAACGAACGACACTCGAGCTTTAGCCCGACACCGCTTCCTGAGCTGTCGAGGAATCTGCGGCGGCGACGAGCACCACCAGCAAGCGAGCCACTTGGGCGGCGTATTTACAGTGATGGCAATACGTTGCGGCAGCGTCAGCTCCACGGAGACCGTGTCGACCTTGTGTAAATTATTGTAATTCCAGCATGTTCGCTAACTGCATATGGAGAGCCCTCACCTCGGTCATGGGCCACCCACACCGACGTGAATAAATTATCAACAAGGTATAGCATGATCAGCGAGCTGTTTGCTGCGCATTGACCCCAAGCCTCTGGATTGTGTCGATGATGGCGAGATTCACCTATGAAAACAGTATAGAAGCAAAAATTTCCTGGTCAGTATGCACTAGACAACTACACCTTTGTAGTGACCTGCAAGCAACGGACAGCTAACTCACCTCCGTTTTCGCAGCCTCAAGCGAGTTGAAGCGCTCGCGATCCATAAGGACAATCACTTTCACTTTGAACATCGCGTGAAGCTCAACACGCACCGGTGGAGGAGGCGGTTGAATCGGCCGCCCCGTCGCGTCGAAGGCGCTGGAGGTCGCACTTGACCTTCCAAGCGTACTAGGCGTACCAGTATTGGCGTCGCTACTAGCCGTCGACCGATGTCGGTCTCCCAAAACGCTGTCATCGCCTCCGGCACTGGTGCTGACGCTGCTAGCGCTACTCGACCTGTGGGCGAACGCTTCACGTCGATCTCTGCGTAGCGCCGCAAGAGCTGCGGTTGTCAGCGCATACGCTGGCAGGACGGCCTGCAATTCGAGAATAAGCTGCTTTATCGTTTGAGCGGGCGTTGCAGGGTGTAGGCGCAGCACGAGCGCGTGCGTATGGGCGTCAAGCGCGTCGCCACTGGTCTGACAATTGTCAGCAAAGATGCCGTTCGGCACGAATATCCGGGATCCGTCCGTACGCCGCATGGTCGTCCTTGCAAGCGATACCCGCTCGATGAAGCCTCGCATCCTTCTCACCTGGACCTCACTACCCGTTCGAAAGGGCTCTGCGAAGATAAGAAAGAGCCCCGTCGCCACATTTTTCAACTGGCAACAATAAACCACATTGCACCATTAGCCCTGCACCACCTTGAAAAGACGACTCGCAGTTGCGCACCACTGTGAAGCCCGACAGAACAGCAACCAGCTCGACGCTCAGGAAGCCCACGACGAGCAGGAAGCGCATGAACGAGTTGGAGAGGAAGAAGATGTAGAAGATCTCGATCAGGATGAACACGACGCACACGAACTTGATGGACTCGGTGATGACGAAGATCCGCGCGTCGTAGTCCGACGAGTAGCGGTCCCATTTGAAATACCGGACGAAGAGCTACACAGCAAGAAATTAAAAAGAAAACATGAGAACCTGCAGTACTCAGCAGCTCTTTAAACAGCGTTTGCAGCTGCGTACATTGGCGACAACTTTGCGCAAGGCGAAGGTGCCGAGGACGAGCGGGATGGCCACGAGGTAGCTCAGGTACTGCATCACCTCGTCCTCCTCGCTGCCCAGGTCCAGGATGTACCGCGCCACCACATCGCGCACCAGGACCAGGAACAGGAACCACCACAGATACGTCAGCATGTAGTGCTGCACGTCCGCGATCCATCTAAGCGACATCATGATAAGATAAAAAAAAACATAGTAATCCGATGCATTAGAAAAAAGTGATCGTCGAGCTTTACTATTTTTTCTTCTTTTTGGCAGTAAGGGTCCCCCGCACCGCACGCGCTTGTCGAGCCTGGAGCGGATGGTGTGGAGGAGGATCTCGATGGCCGGGCGCGAGAGGAAGAAGGCGGCCAGCGTCGCCAGCAGCGCCAGCCCCACGCGCCAGAAGATGAACGGGATCATGCAGAGTAAAAAACCAAATATGTTGAGGTATCCGGATAGTATAATACAGTTATAATAAAGGTATAATTTATAATATGTATAATAATACAACTTTTATTATTAGTGTACCCCCGACCAACGATAGGGGTACACTGGGGGTACACGTCATGTCAAGGCAGAGTCGGAACTCTGGTCAGCGCTTCGCTCCGGCGTCCCGCACCAAGTCGACATGCTGTAGCGGCCTCGCTGCCAGCCTTCATGGCGTTGACAGCGGCTGAAAAACGCACAGAGCAAAGTATCAGTGAGGCTCGAAACTTGGCATCGCATCGTTGCCTCAATCGGCGACGGTTCTCACGTTTGACACGCTTCAGTCGACGGCGATGGCATGGCATGGCCGATTACACACACAGCACAGTGCTGCCTGTCCGATGTCCTTGGGCAATGAGCTCCATTACAATACATGTAACCCCATGCATGGAGCGGAGCTCGCAAAGAGCAAGAGCAAGAGCAAGAAGCTGCGAGGGCCGAGTGAATCCTGGCGAGTCCCACCTATGTATCTCTTCTGAAACCTTAGTCTTGGCAGACGTGGCAAAGCAGACGCCGAGTCCTCGCACCTTTTCCCATATCTCCTAAACGTCAACGGCAGTTTTCGCATCCAAACAAGCCGCTGCCTTACGATATCAGCAACCGCATGTTTCGGCCGTTTGGCTCGTGCACTGCGCCAGGGCACAGTTCGCCCAGCGGATCCGCTCTCCATAGGGCTTCCAGCCGCGAGAGCCGCCGTCCACATCAGAATCAGCCCGAGGCCATCATCGGACCGACCGCCGACGGGCTCCGTTACCGGTTGTGCGTCCGTCCGTGAGCCTCATGAGCATCCGGTCGCTGCAGGACGAGGACTCGGACCCGGGGCTCTCGGCGTCGCAGCTGGACGTGCTGCACACCGTGATCCTGTGCTGCTGCGCGCTGTCGCTGGCCGGCGGCCTCTACATCGTGCGCCACCACTACGCGTCCGCGCGGCGGCACAGCGGCGTCTCCATGGTGCAGAAGATGGTGGTCGTGCTCTCGGTGCTCGACGCCGGGCTCTCGTTCCCCAAGCTGTTCGGCAGCCCGCTGCGGGCCGACGCGGCGGGCGCCGTCACCGCGGCCTGCAACGCGCAGGGCTTCGCGCTGCACCTCTTCGGGCTCATGAGCGTGTTCTGGAACGCCGCCATCGCCCACTGCTTCTACCGGAAGATCGTGCACAGGGACAGCGAGGCGCGGCTCAAGAGCAGGTTCAAGCTCTACGTGCTGCTCGTGATCGTCCCGGCGGTGGCCTGCAGCGTCGCGCTCTACGCGGCCAGGCTCTTCGGAGACGCCACGTTCTACTGCTGGGTCGAGTCGCGCTCCAAGCAGTTCTGGGCCTTCTACCTCTTCGTGGTGGGGGCCATCCTCTACATTAGCGCCATCCTCTGGGTCACGCACAACCGCATCTCGCGCGACTTCCGAGACGCCAACTTGGACACCCAGGAGTCCTGGGCGCTCATCACGTCCAAGCTGCGGATCTACATCGCCGCCTTCATCGTGCTCTGGACACCCAGCACAATCTTCCGACGTACGTCCCGGGCTGTGTGTGTGTGTGTGTTTAAGTTGCTAAAGGGTGTTTCGCTGTGTATGTTGTTGTCGTGGCTACTTTGCAGTATTCGACGACAAGCTGGGCTCGGCGAGGTTCGGAGTGGCGCTTCTGATGCAGGTGACGGTGTGCACGCAGGGCTTGACGACTGCTATTATCTACGGAGGACTGCTCACCAAGCTGTACCGGATAGTATCGTGCAAACCGTCTATCTCCCCGGCGCACAAGTTCGTGACTTCGCCGTCGTTCCCTACGATGGACACAGGCACCGACCACAGCCTCGTGAAGCACTACCGGAGGCCGGCGAACATCTTCGTGTCGACTTTTAACATGGGCGAAGCCAGACTCACACCCGCTCAGCTGGACAAGTGGATCCCGCTCGGACACGACATTTACGTCATCGGACTTCAGGAGTGTCTGCACCTGGTAAACACCCGTAGCTTGATTCGCCAGCACCTTGAGGGCGGCCGGCCTCGGCCAGCGGCAAGTGGCGCTGCCCGCAGAGCCTCGAAATTCCATCAATTCAACCGCGAGATTGGCAGCAAGAACACGTCACTAGGCTACCATGGCCACATCGCAATCACCGTGTTCATCAGGTCGTCGGATGTGGACAACGGCGCCTTCTACATGCCGCCCGTGGTGCAGCAGGAAGTCAACGTTGGCAAATCGCTGGTGTTGGGCCGCGCATCCAACAAAGGCGCCGTAGGCTTCGCATTCCGGTATTACGACACCTCGTTCTCATTTGTAGCGTGTCACTTGTCCTCCGATCCCAAGGTAATGTTTGCTGGCGTAGCGCTGGTTGTGGTATAATGTGCTGACCTGCTGCATTGTTGTGTTTGCAACAGGGAAAGTCAAAAGTGCGGAGACGAAATCGTGACTCACAGGACATTTTGAAGGAATTGCATTTGAATCTGGAGGACGTCGGCTTCGAGTTCCCGCACGTGCACCACCACAGCTTCGTTTTAGGAGACCTCAACTACAGATTGACGCAGCGGGACGCGAGCGCAGATACCATCCTGGAGCTGGTGTCGAAAGTACGGCAGTGCGAGACTGCAAGACCCCCACCGGTTAAGCGGAATCGCAGCTTGCGCCGAGGGCTTCTGGGCAAAAGGTGGAGTCCGATGGGTAGTCGCGGTCTCGGCAGCTCTTTTGGACTCGGCAGCTCTCTAGGGGCCGGCAGTGACAGGGACAGCAACGACCTCGATGCCAACATGTTGGAGCGCAGTGTCAAGAGCACCTCGTCAATGCTTGCTTCCTCGAACGGTAGCAGCAACAGCGTTCGATACTCAGCAGACTGCGAGCTTGTGGACGACGACCAGTTCGTGTGGGACGACGTGCTAGCGCACGACGAGCTGCGCACAGGTATGCGGGACGGACAGATTTTTTACGGCTTCCGCGAGGCAAAGATTGCGTTCCCGCCTACGTTTCGGCGTGTGCGGGGGGCGGCGTTGAACCTGGACGCGGGTGACTGGCCTATGGAGGAGCTAGCGGAGTGCTATACGACTGTCGTGGAGGGGCATGGCACCCGAGTCCCGTCCTACACGGATCGGATCCTGTTCTTTTCACAGCTGGATATGCGCCACCGACTTCGGTGCGCAGTGTATGCGTCGTGTGAGGAAGTCAACTGCTCCGACCACAAGCCAGTGCTTGCAGTGTTCCAAGCCCTTGTGAATCGGGATTTCCTGCCGATTGAGACGGAACTCGCGACCAAGAAACTTCAGCGAATGCAGGACGTCAGTGGTGTGCTCGAGTGTCAGCTGCGACTAGACTTCAGCAGCATTTCGTGGCAGCCAGAAACGGAGGCCGACTTCCCTCTCACCTCGTTCGGCAACTCAATCGACCTCGATCAGCGTTTCTCCAGCTACGATCGTCATGGACACCAAGTGATGGTCACGATCGTCTTCCCGCTACCGTCGGAAGACATTTTCTCCGCGCAGCGCAAGCTGCTGGAGCTGGCAGACTCGATGAGCGGTGGCGTGTACCTGGAAAACACAGATCGACTGATGTGTAAGACCAACGTGGCTCACGTCAAGTGGGCTGACTTCGTGCGCGACGGTATCACGCACGCCACATTCGCGCGGCCGACAGGAAACATGCACGTGGCGATCAAGGTGCACGCTGGCAGTCAGGGCCCGTGCTTCGGTCAAGGCGTGATCTGCATCCCGCAAGCTTCAAACGACGACATCGACGAATCACCTGACGTGATCCAGAAGCTGAACAATTTTGTCGTGGAACTCGCCGACGGCGGGCGGCACACAGGCACAATGTCGGGCTCCGTGAGTCTGCAGCTCTTGCAGCGCGCCAGCGGCGCCTAAAGCACAGCGAGAGTTAGTTAATTATTATAGTCGATGACGCATCGTACTGGTAACGTGGTCAATGAATTCAATGTCAATCGATCTCATTCAACCTGAGGTCAACAGCAAAGACGCCGGAGCTCCGTGGCAGTGCATCCAGTAGTGAGTCTATAAAGGAAGGAGGGGTTGAAGCGAGCCACTTACAGCTCGTCGCTGAGACCAGCGGCTTCCGTCGTCTCCTCCTCAAGTGCCGCGTACTCGTCGTACGTCAATTCCTTGGGGTCCTCAAAGTGCTTGGCCCAGGGCTGGAAGAACATCATGAGCGCGAAGGCCACGAGCAGCACGAAGCTCAGGACGGCCTTGGTGCGGTTGTAGCCGGCCACGGAGCGGTGGAACGTGTCCAGCGCCTCCTCCAGGCTCTTGATCTTCTTCTCGTACACCTCGCGCACCTCGGGAGACATCCGGCCCTTCTTCACGCCGGCCTCCTCCAGCTTCTTGTCCTGGAACACCAGCGCGTTGTACTTGGCCAGCTCGGTGCGAGCCATGGCCACCGCACGCGCGCTCTTACCGGTCTGCCAAGAGAGGACAATATACAACATTGATACATTAGTTTTCCTGTCATCACCACTACCAATATAGGATCATTAGGACTCTATCCACCCACCTGCTTTGTCGTGTAGCGCTGGAACTCGTGGTCGAACTGCTCGGCGGCGCGCTTGGCGGTCGTGGGCTCGGCGGGGGGCGTCTGCTTGGCACTCATGGAGAAGGGGGTGAGGGGGGCTGAGACTTACGTGTGCTGAGACTGGGACTTGTCAAACTGTAGGTTTCGGTGGCGCAGAAAACAACCGGGGGATAAGAGGAAGAGGTATCCTAAAGTGTACACGCTGGCTCTGCAGGAAGGCCCAAGTTGAACAGGAACGTTCGCCTTCACCGCTGAACATTTCATTCACGTTATGCGGCAGGATTTGGTTTGGCTTTTGGTTTGTTGTGTGGTGTGTGTGGATGGATGGTGCTTAACTTTCGTGGAGGCTCGCGACCGTCAGGACGTAGAACGTTGTCCCGAGGTGCAGCGCGTACGGGTTGTTGCCCTCCGTCGCGGTCTGCTCGTCGATCAGCACGATGCGGCCCACCACGTAGTCCGGGTATCTGTGGTAATGCAGTTGACTCGTTAGCAGGCGAGAAGTTGTGTTGATAGGCAGGCATTGGTAGCATCGCACCTTTGACCGTCGTTGCTGAATGATGAGATGGATTCCTCCGAGAGGAAGCGGTGTGGACAGCCGAGGTGGAAGGCCAGGTACACCCGCTGAGCGTCGCTCCCGGGCGCCGACGTCGGCAAGAACAGTGCCAAGTCATTCACGCTGAAGCTCCGGAAAGAAATCTTGAACGAGTCGTTTACATCCTGCTCGGACTCCATCAAGCGCAGCTCGCACCGCCGCTGATCCAGCTCAGACTGCAACATCTACAGTAGATCAACCAGAACGCACAAATGAGAAGGTTTTCTGATTCAGCCAGCATCGCATTGCCACCTACCGCTTTCGACTCGGTGCTCGCCAGCAGCTCCTTCACACGCGTTTCGACGGCATCGAAATTAGCGTTGACGAACGCGTCGATACCCTCATCCTCGACGGTTTGCGGTTCCACGGGGAGCTGAAGAAGCTTGAGTAGCTTGGCCAAATATGTTCGCTGTGACCGAACACTGCTACTCAAATCCTTAATCGTCTGCTGAAGTTTGGATAAGTTCTCCTTCAATTGCTTCTCGCGCTTTGATCGCTCCTGAATCTCCGTAAAGTCACCAATCGCAAAACAAAAGGCGCTGCACGGTTAAGGAAGCCTAGGCAAGTCAACTAACTAAACCACTTCACCACAGCAGGCACATGCAAATCAAAAGGTTGAAAAGGATATTCTTCGAAGGCCGCCGCGTTCAGCAAGAATTGCTGGTTTTCACTCTGTACACGAAAATGATCGTACATGGACACAATCAGTGGGTATCCCAGATCGAACTCATACATTTTGGCCAGCAGCTACGCACCTCCAACTTGGCGATAATCGTGTCGTTGCTGCCATCACCTGATCCTTGGGGTCGAAGCGAACTTGAGTTAGAACCGACTAAATTACGCTCGTGCATCATCTCAGCATCCTTACCAATGTTTCGCCGCACGGTAGCTAGCTCGCGGTCAAGAATGTTGGACCGATCAGCTTCCGAGGAGCTGGTCATGCCACCCGCCGTCGCTGCCAACGCCAGCACCAACGGGAATTCGCATGAACTATCCCCCTCTCGTGCGCTGGTCTTGGATAAATCAGAGCGAGAAATGGAGTCGCTTCCTGACCCATCGTAGTATAAATTCTTCTTTGACAGCTCCAACTCTGCTGTGAGCTCTGACACTCGTGTCTCCAGTTCCTTGCAGCGTTCCTGAAGGATATCCACATTGTTGGCCGATTCAGAGGAGCTACCGTGGTCCTCGCAGTCAACGAATTCGTCTGAAGGTGGACGCCCCTTGTCTTCGTACGGGTCGAAATCTTGCTCGTCCTCATCTTCAATTAGAGGGAGGCTTTGGTCAAATGGACGCATGCGGAACTCACAATGAGACGGCTTTTCCGCAAGGCCAGACACAAAATCGCGCGGTAGGTGCTGGCCAAAGCTGTGCAAAAACTCCTCACGGTGTTGAACCTTCAATAACAAAAACAAACCAGCACAATAATTAAGCACCAGCACCACCTATAGCATGAAAATACAACCCTGCGTACCTCGTCTTCACGGAACTGAGCTAGTTCCTCAGCCATTGACTGGATACGATCCGAAAACATGCGTCCATATCTAAGCCGCCTTGAGATCTCCTTTAAGCAAGCTGCATACGACTCTGTCAAGGAAGAAACAAGTCAGCTTGAGAGAAGTCTGACACAAGCGATTCATCTTCTCAATTCCACGCGAAAATTACCTGGTAGCTTGTCCAGGTGCTCCAGCTCGTAGAAATGTTTCTTCTGGGCAGCTAGTGCCTCGCGGAAAACCGCCAAAGAATTCTCAAAATCTCGGATCTTCGACTGTGAGATCGAGATTTGGCGTAGGGTTGAATGCACTCGTTCAAACGTCGTGGCCTTCTTCGCTGCAATCTTGTTCACGTGAGCCACGATTTCCTCGACCAGCTTCTGTGCGTCAGGAACCTACGAGACAAGAGGTTGTTAGCACCTACCATATATATACTGTTTGTCCAACATCAGCAGTCCTTTTACCATATCTTGCTGGCCTTGATATAACTCATCTATGCGCCGACACACGTCTAGAGCATTTGTGGAGGCCTGCATAGGATTACTTGCGCTTGCTATCGTTGACGTCTCCTCAATGCTGCTGAGCACGTACTGTAGATTGTCACGCAAGGTACTTGTAATGTTCATTTGCTTGGCCCCCAGCGCTTTCATGTGTTCCAACTCAGCACTTGCTTCATCGTACTCCCGACATGCTTCGGCATGCGCAGCCAGCATGTCCGTGACTTCTTGGCCGATGTCATCGTGAACCTGTTGAAGCTTTAGAACCTGTCCTCGCACGTGAGCGTGCGACTGCTCGCACTGCGCCGCCCACTCACGCTCCTTCTCCACCGGGATGCAATCAAAGAGCGTCTTCCGCTCTTCTGTAGTCAGTGCTGGGTGGAGCTCCACTGTAGCCAGCGCCTCGAGATAGCTGTCAAACTGGCTCAGCAAGCGTTCATGTTCGTCGCTCGTCGCCTGGAAATCCGCCCAGAACGGAGCAAAGTGCTTCATCATGGACGTCTTGAACAGATCCAAATTCGCGACAGCTGCCGCGATAGCTCGCTCCTGGACCTGCAGTTCCTGTGCGCCGCGCTCACTGGCGGTAATATTGGCGCGTGTGCCGCTCTCCAGCGCCTCGCTCTGGCTGACCTGTAACTGGAAGTAGCCCTCGTACTCTACCAGTGCGCGCATCATCGGGTGCGAGCTCTCACTCAGCATCTTCGAGCCTTCCGACGAAGCCACTGGCTGCGACGGCACTGCAAACAACAACGACAACAACGACAAAAACACATACAAAAGTTAGAATTGTAAAAAGAAAGTAGGAAAAAAAAACTAATAGAGCAAGCAGCGTACACTTGACATGGACTGGTGTCGCCGTAGGCGGAGGCGCGGCCGCCTCTTGTGACAGTAGTCGGCGGTCGTACAAAAACACCTCCTTGTCCTCCTGTGGAGCAGCCAAAGAGTGAAAACTTCTCTTCACGCTCAGATAACTCAACTTAGTACATTGGCAACTCACTGCTGGCAGTCCGTAGTACTCGACGGCGCGGCGCGGGTCCAGGCGCGCGAAGGGCGGGCCGCACAGCAGGATCTGGTCGGCCACGGGGACGCCGCTGAGTCGCTCCAGCTCCTCGCGCAGCTCTTCGACCACGACGCTGGCAGGGTGAGACGCACATGTAGAAGTTTGTATGAGCAAGTGCAGCGAATTAGCCAATTGGCGCAGTTTTAACCCAAGAAGGACGCAATTCGTACTTGGCCGAGGCCAGCGCCACCGCGTGCACGGCGCCCGTGGACGCGTCCCCCACGCGCACCACGACGTCGCCGCGCGCCTTGTGCTCCTCGTCCTCGTCCGCGCGCTGCTGCGTCATGGTCCAGGCGACGTCCATTGGGATTTACAGCAGCTCTGTTCCCATCAAGGCACGCGCCTGCGGAATGCTTGTGTTCTCTTCGAGGAAGAAGAAAAAGCTGACCCAGTTCCGCCATAAAAGGGCACGAAAAGGACCGTGTGCGCATATTCGATGCCCAAATTAACATTTGGACACTTTCAGCTGGGCGGCAGGACCCCATTTATTTCTGTTTGGCTTCATTTTTCACAAAGGGCTATTTCAAGGATAGGCTTGCCATGAGGTTTTGCTGATGTCAAGCGCCCGTTGCTATGGAGAATAAGACGACCCAACACGAACGGGGACTGCAAGCGAGGCGCTTGGTATCGATTATTAGTCAGGCACACACACCATCCATTCGCCCTCGCAGCTCATATAAAATAACCTAGCACACGCCTTCCGACAAGCCCTCCGAGAAATCCTCCGAGAAGTTGCGAGACCGCCGGAAGAGCACGTCCTCGCTGCCGAACGTCTTCATGAAGTGGAAGCCCTCGGTCGACTTGTCCTCGCCCACGGTGTTCAGCCGCGGCGATTCCGTCGCGAACGCCGACGGGTTCCCAGAGAAGCTGGGCGGCGGCACGGGCGACAGCAGGAAGCGCGGCGACAGCGGCGCCTCTTGGATCTCGTTCAGCTGGTGCATGACCGGCTGCGACTCCTCCTCTTCATCCGTTATCTCTCCCTCCACAGACCCGCCCTCGTTTTCCTTGTCCTTGATACCAATGGACTTCTTGAACTTCGCGTAGCTCGCTTCCCACTCGGGCCCAAGCATGTTCGTCAGTGCCTTCAGCACCTCCTCGCTCGAGCGGACGCGGTGCTCCTCGAAAGCTGGCAGACGCACGACCTCGTGAATGTGTCGCATCAAGAATGGCACGCAGTTCTTCTTCAGATCGTCGGCGTTGCATTCTTCAGACAGCGTCAGCAGATCCACGACGTTCTCCACACAAATCTGACCGCTCAGGAAAGCCTCCGTGCGCTTCTGCAGCTCGTACACACAGTAGAACGACGACGCTCGTAGCAACTCTTCAGCCACATCTGCAGTAATGTCTACCTTGCCAGTGTACTGCATGCCAAAAGAAATACATCGTTAGTGCATGATTCATCCACGTCGAGCAATACTCGCAGAAACAACGTACCAAGAAGCGCAACAAGATGGAAAAGACTTCGTAACTGCAGTTGTCGACTTCGATCACAGCGGTCTGACTGGTTGCTGAACCAAACTGCATAACATGAAGCACAACACAAGTAGTGTATTAGCACACGCACTCGACCTCAACAAAAGACGGGTAGCAACGAAGGGTAATCAAGTGCAGAGAGACATGCAAACGATACTCACTCTCACCATGTTCTTGAAGTACGAGTTTCGGAAGAACAGGACGACCTTGTGTGCGTTGATCGGGGCGATGTGACCCTTGACGAGGAACTGCAGATCGGACAGACTGGAGTTCAGGAACAACTCCTCGTGGTCATCCACGAGATACGGCGGAACATCGATGGTCACGTCCGGATCATATCCCGCAGGCACCAAGTGTTTTATTGCGTGCGCAGCAGCGCAGCGAGGGAACTCAGCAGTTGACTGCAACATGTGATACAGCACCGACAGCAGCCCCTCGGATAAAAGAGTAGGAACTTCCTCAGCATCCATCATGTGTACAAACGTTAGCAAAATATTGCCCCGTAGCTCTCCTGTATGCATAGGTTCACATACCAAACCATTATAATACGATTCGCCCCGCAAACAGAAACGTGGTTTCGTACCGATATTGGCGTCAGCAGATACTCTCGCAACAGCGTGAAGCATGCGCCGGAAATCCTGTCGGTTGATCTGTTTCCAAATATTTCGAAGTGCCTGTAGGCAAATAGCCCAGGTACTCAGCGTTTCCTCGACCTCCAACATCTGTAAGACCGCTCCTTCCAGCACCATTTGAAGTGTGCTGGCAACGCTACATGATAAAGCACACAACGCGCCAGCTGCATGCGAAGAAATAGATTCGTCGGGGTGGTGGATCGCGTCCATCAACAGCAAGATGCCGCCGAAACGAGTTACGTAGTCGTGATTCAACGGGTTCTCCATCAAAGACTCCAAAGCAACCACCGCCGTGCGCTTCTTGTCCGGATCTTCATCCTTCAATAGCTCAAGCAGGTCTGGAATCGATCCCTTCACGCACTTATCACACAACCGCGCGCGCCCTTCTGTTCCCTCAACAACCGCTCGAGACATTGAACACTCGTTGCAAATAATCACACCACATTCTCGGCAATGGTGTTTTCTTCGGTAGAACGTGAATGCGTTGTGGCAGCATCCACACACCAGTGCCTCGTGATCTTCAGCCCAAGGCTTGATGAGCCCCCACTTCAGCAAATCATTAGCGGACTCCACGACTGTTGAGTCGACAGAGCGGAAACGAATATTCAGGTGCTCCACAAGCTTGTCGCCAAGATATGGCGAAGATCGCACGGAGGCAGGATCGTACGCATAGAGTGAGGCGCCGACTTGACCAAGCTGAACCGAGTAAGCTGGTAGACGCCCGACCCAACGAGGCAGACCCACCTTCCACGGCAAGTCACGGCCACTGTACCCGTTGTTAGACAGCATTTCGACAATGTCCTTCATCCACACGCTCCTGTTGACACAGATGTATCGCCCACGAGCGTCATTGTTTTCAAGAGCTGCAATATGCGCCACAGCACAGTCGCGAACGTCGATCATACTCCAATTCAGATCCACCAAAGCCGAGTATTGACCTGTAACCAAATCGTAGATGACTTGGTTGCCAGGCGCCAGTTTCGACTTTGAAAGCATGGGGCCGAACAAAGTTCCCGGGTTCATCGTCACCAGATCAATGCGGCGATCGCTCGGCAATTGATCCACGAGCTGCCATGCCGCTTCCTCCGCCAGCTTCAAGCTCAGGAAGTGCGGATTCTTCTCCAGTGACGACGTTACATTCCAACAGGCATCGTTTATGATAGAGTCCGGCGTCACCGCGTCGGCCATTGCAGCAACCGACGAGGTCAGCACGACTCGTTTGATTCGCGCGCGCGCACACGCCTGAATAAAGTTCGTCATCATGGGGATGATGCAGTGCATCCGACTGCCAATGCTGTGCACGCCCGGCTCCTGCTGCTCGGACAGCGGGTCGCGCACCGAGCATGACGACGGCGTGCCCGTGTGGATCACAAAGTCGCACCCTGTTGAGCCAAACACACAGCAATCGTTATTAGACATAAGAGACACCATCGAAAAATAAAGCAGACATCGTATCCACAGCAAGGCACGCACCTTGGACAGCCATGTCGCACGCCTCGGGCGTCAGAAGCGACGTCTCCACGACCGAGAAGTTCTTGCGAGCGTTGGGGAGCTGCAGCAAGCCCGAGATGTCGTCCTTGCCGTTCTGCACTGTGCCGCGCACGTGGTAGCCGCGGTTGAGCAGCTCGCACACGATCCAGGAGGCCAAGAAGCCGTCCACTCCAGTCACGCAGATGGGCTTCTCGCTCAGATTGGTGGCGAGCTGCACGATCTTCTTGCGGAAGCGCAGCTGCTTCCAGACGCTCGGGTACATGCACTGGCGGTCCACGGGGCGCTTGTGCTTCTTGGGCCGCTCTCCTTTCTTCTTGGCGCTGCGACGCCGCGTCTTGGGCTGCAGCGTCGGCGCGTTCACCGCGGCAATGCCGTTGGCGTTGGCGTTCATGCTGCTGTCCCCGAAGCCCGCGTAGTTGAAGTTGCTGCCGTTGCCGTTGCGCTGGTTGGTCATCAAGTAGGACACGGAGGAGGCCGACGACGAGTTGGTCGAGTCAAACGACTGCGTGGGGCTGCTCGGGCCGGCGGCGATGACCGCGGAGGCGGCGCCGGCCATGCTGGGGCGGGTCTTGTCGCGGCGGCTGCTGGTCTTGCTGCTGCCTTTGCGGGCGGAGGAGGCGCCCGACCTTTTCTTGCGCGAGGACTGCGGCGGCGTCGTGGGGCTGCCGCTGTGGTCCGTGCCGCCGTCCTCGTCGTACTGCGGGCCGAAGAGCATGGCAGCGAAGTATAATACCGGGCGGATCTCTTGGGGACAAGGGGACACCGCGTAACCACCCACCCAACTGTTTTGACTGCGAAGGCGGCAGCAACCGACAGTGGCTGGCGTTTCCCAGAGTGCAGCGAGGAGGACTGGGGCTGGCGGATTGCCTTGTGGCGCCCTTGCTGGCAGCTGGGTTCGCCTGGCAGTGGCTGCTCGGCGTTCTTTCCTTCTTTGGCTCGCAAACTCAGGCGGGAGAGGCGTCTTTGGTGATAAGTAGCGCGGAAGTAACGATACACGACTTACGCGTTACTTTAGGTAGGAACAGTTTTTTTTTTTTTTTCACGAGTTGGCGTGGTTCGCTCGCACTATTTGCCTTGGCGTCAAGCACGTAGCAGAAGACACGAATGGGGCCTGGAGTGGGTAAGGACAAGCTGCGTTCTCGCTCTTGACGTCCGTCCTGGGCAACTGCAGCGCGGTGGGGGTCGTAACGGCGGGTATTGGGCGTAGATTTTTGACAAGCAAGCCAGCAAGTGCGTGCTGAGCGGCAGAGACCCTGCTAGTTGTCACTGACCCGCCTTGACTGGCCTTGTCAATGCAAGCGATGCGCCGGGTCGCTCTGCCGCTTCAGCTGAAGTTCGGGCTCCGTTGCCCTGAAGCTACCGCGTGCTCGCCCTCCCAACTTGGCACGTAAGCCTGCATATTGGCCGCGGTCGCTTCAATCTGGCAGAAAAAGTGCTTGGCTACACTTCTTCACCAACTCACCACCACATGACCCGCATCCAGACGAGCTCATTTTGCCGGCCCTGCGATCTCTCTCCACTCTCTGCATCGCGCGCGTGCCTGCCCAGTGCAATTGCTACTGGCAGCAAAAGCTGTCAGCATGCTCCAGACGCCAATAATAGCCGGTGGAGGCCCTTAGACCTCGGCGTTTTCAGGGACAAATTGCCGGCATGATCCTTCGCCTGGCGGTTACCAGAGACCGCTGAGTGCCGACGTCCTTTGAGCCGCCACCAGCAGTCTGCAATCCGCGGAAGGGCGTTCACAGACACTGCTCGGGACACTTCGCCGCCTTACTGGACAAGCAGATCGACCGCCGCGGCCATGACGTCCTCGTACGAAGAGCACCTCATCAAGGAGGAGATCAGCGAGGAGTACTCGCTCGCATTCCAGTTCGCCACCTTCCTGCTCCTGCTCATGGTCGCCATCATCCTGTGCAACCACGTGACGCACAGGCTGCATTGGCATTTCCTCCCGGAGGCTGCCGCCACCATCGGCGTGGGCATCCTGGCCAGTATCTTCTGCATGCTCATGAACTCGAGCACAATCGCAGTGAAGCTGATGGACTTCGATCCCAACTTCTTCTTCGTGGGAATGCTGCCCCCGATTATATTTAACTCGGGCTACACCATGAAGCGCCGCTACTTCTTCGAGAACATCATGCCAATCCTCGTCTACTCGATCGTCGGCACGCTCGTCATGAGCGTCGTCACGGGCATCGGCATCTACACTGTCGGTCGCTTGGGCTGGGTCATGAGGTTGTCGATGGCAGAGGCCCTCACCTTCGGCTCCCTGATCTCTGCTACGGACGCTGTCTCCATCCTGGCAGTGTTCCAGGAGCTCCACGTGGACCCGACACTATTTTATCTCGTGTTCGGAGAGAGCTCGCTCAACGACGCCGTGGCTATCTGCCTCTTCGAGACCTTTTCTCGATTCATCGGCCACTCTTACGAGTTCAAGCCCATGCTCTTCGCCATTTTCGAGTTCGGTTTGGTGCTCACAGGCTCTACGATGATCGGGGTTGTTTTCGGCATGATCCCGGCGCTGCTGTTCAAGTACGGCAACCTGCGCAGCAACTTGCTGCACGAAGTCGGCGTCTACGTCATGTTCGCCTACCTGCCCTTCGTTGTATCGCAAGTCCTGGGCATGTCGGGCGTTGTGTCTGTCATCTTCGCTGGTGTCTCGATGAAGCACTACGCTTCACCAAACCTGACCCCGGAGGCTCGCGACGTGTAAGTTCGCGGAAGGTGGTAGATGCCGTACGTTTGCACTAACATGTTTTGACTGCCGCTGCAAACTTGCAGGTGCTCTGGAGTCTTCAACACGCTTTCCCACACGGCTGAAACCTCGGTTTTCTTGAGTGCGTACAGTACAGGGGGCGAGGGATTGTGTTGCAGATATTAACGATGGCTAACTCATTTGTTTGACAGACCTGGGGCTCTCGGCATTTGGGCTGACGGAGTACTACCGATTCTGGCTTATCTTCTGGATGGCGTTGTTCTGTTTGTTCTCGCGAGGCTGTGCCGTGTATCCGCTCTCCTACGTGTTGAACCTGCGCAAGAATGCCGCGAAGATCACGCTGAATCAGCAACACGTGATCTGGTACGGTGGTATGCGCGGTGCCGTGGCCTTCGCGTTATCCAAGTCGTTCCCAGGCGAGAAGCGCCCCGAAATCGTGGCTACCACGCTCATCGTCGTGCTGCTCTCGATCATCATCATGGGCGGCGGCACCGTTGCTGTGCTCGACAAATGCGGCATCCCGCGATTGACGGTGAGTACATTGTGCGATACGACCGGCGAAGGTGTTGCTCGCCAGCAGCTGACCCCACTGCCTTTCTGTTGTTGTTGTTGTCGTTGTTTGTCTCGAATGGACAGGCGGAGGAGGAGGCAGCCCTCGACAAGACGGTGAAGCCTCACCGGCACATGCGCGCGTTGCAGTTCGACAACAAGTACCTCATCCCGCTGCTCACGAACCTGTGTCAGTACGGCGACAATGGCAGCCCGCGCAAGGGCGGCTTCGGCCCGGAGGGCAGCGCCGTGGACACCGCCGACGAGCACGACTCCGCGGAGGCCGAGGACGACGAGGTGGTCGATGTCATCCGGCGTGAGGTTCACGTGCACTAATAGGCCAGGTCGGACGACCGCGGAGGTCACTCCATAATGCATTTTCCTCCATGGCAATAGCGTCAAGCTGCCCCCAGCCCCGCCTTGCTTGGTGGCACTCCTTCATTCAGCACACCTTCATTGAAAATGTTGTGCAATCCTGCAAAATGCGGATCCAGCTGCAAGAATCCTGCCAGGATCGCGGTTGGCGGGTCCTCGGTGGTCGAACGGATTTACTGGAGTGTCTCCAGTGGAGACCGATCGGAGACCTTGCCGACCGAGACATGCTGGGCCTTTCACGCACGCACCGCGCGACGAACAGCGCGAGCCCAGCCCCCTCCGCTGATTATGATACGCAGGTCACTTGCTGTAATCGCGATGATGTATTTTAATACCTGATTCGGCAGACATGATCGGAATCGGACAGGCGATGGGACACGCTCGAGACTGGATTTTGCCTCGGGCCGACGGCGCCGCGCGAAAATCACGGCCTGGAGGCTCCAGTGGAGCTGCTTCGATGACATCCGCAGGCAAGCACAGATCCGAGATCACATTGGTGGACAAGCACAATGCACTCGGTGGAAGGGAGACAAGTCTACATGTAGTATCATAGATTACATGTACATGTATGCGAAATTCACGCACATTGTGAATGCGGCAGCAGTGTGCCGGGGGGCGCAGCGTTCAGTTACGGTCTCCGTACCGCGAAACCCCCGGCAGCCACCATGCCTCGGAGCCCATTGTGGCGGCGCTCGCGCAATGGCACGGACGCCGCCACCATCGCGCCGCACTTGAGGCAAAATTGCTGTCGCCGCCTCGAGCCGAGCCATTATTTTCAGTGCGATGTGTCAAAGTGCACTCCCGCGCCACGTCTGCCCCAGGCGTCACGCCGCCGCCGCCCATTGGCTGAAACACATCTGTCATCATTGGCCAAAATATACCAACCACATGTCGATTGGCTACAATAGCGTCCGGGGTAGGGGCCTCCCCGCTCCTGCGCACTCTCTTTCACTGAGGCACAGATGGCTTTTGGCCAGTGCGAATTAGTCTCGAAGCGGCAAAGTGTCAACCGAGGCACCAGCACGGAGGACTCGCCGCATGGAGTCGGTGGTCGAGGAGGCTTTCGAGGTGCAGGCGCTGCAGCCCTTCCACGGCTGGGCGCTCGAGCGCTTCTGCGACCGCAGCGGCAACACGTACCGCGAGCTCACGCGCGCGGCGCTGCGCGTGTCGGGCCGCGACGACCGCCTCAATGGCGTCCGGGAGGCGCCCGAGCTCGAGGTGGGCGTGCTGCGCTCGCCCGAGTGGATGTGGAGCCACGCGTGGATGTCCGACGGCGAGTACACGCAGTGCGACGAGGAAGGATGGACCTACGGCTCGTCTATCGAGCGCATCAACTGCCGCCTCGCCGAGGGGACCAGCAAGGTCAAGCGCGGCTACTACCACTTCCTGCGGCGGCGGCGCTGGATCCGCACGCGCGTGCGGACGCCGCTGTCTGCACGCGCAGAGGAGGCGAGACTCGGTGCGGCCGCGTCGCCGAGCTACGAGGACCCAGAGCTCCGCGAGTCCAGGCTGTCCGACGTGCAGGGGGGGCCTCACCGCTATTATCGCGTGTACCGGGACGCGCTGAAGGCGTATTTCCAGCTGGGCTCGACGAAGAGGCCGTCGAACTTTGTGCGCGTGGACTTTACGGACGACGACATTCAGAAGGAAGGCTGGCTGGGCGCGCGAGGAACGTTGTCGCGGAGCTGGAGACTGCGCTACTTCCTGTTGCGGTGGGACTCCAGTAGTCTCGTGTGTTTGAGAGATCGCGCGTCCATGGTGCAGGTGAGCGAGGAGCTGATTGACAGGCACACGACGCTGCTGGTGGAGGAGTCGTCCAAGCCGCGCCAGTTCCAGTTTTCGGTATGCAATGGAGAGCGCACGTTGCGGTTGAATGCGGTGGATGGCACGTCCCGTGCGTCGTGGATTTCGGCGCTCAGTGAGATGATCGTGCGCAGCCGCGCGTCGTTCTTTGCAGCAGATGAATCGGAGAGTGGTTCGAGCACGAGAAGCCGCAGCTTTCGGCGAATGCGCTCGTCGACAGAGGAGGACGGATCGATCGTTAGCGCGTCGATGGTGAACGACATGAATGGAGAAAGCAATGGCGCCAAGCAAAAGCACAATCGTGGTGCCTGGAGGCCGTATAAGTTCATCTCGTCGACGATGCAGTCGAAGCGAAAAACGGACGGGATCTGCCGCCGCGACTACGTGAAACAGTTCACTGAAATTCTCAACTCGAAAATTGAACTGGCCACCACGTTCATATCCGAGAATATTGATATTTTGGAGGAAAACCTCTGCACTGCGCAGGAGTTTCTCCCTTCGACAGTGCCTTCTGTGCCCAAGAAGGAGATTCAGAGACTCCGGACTGAAGCAGATGCATCGATCGAGGCGTTTCGAGTTGGTGCAAAGGCGCTAGTCGAGTCGGACCGCACCAGCGTTCTTGGATGCAATATGCTGCTGAAGGAGCTGTATGTACTGGTCTGCCGCCTTCGTGAAAATGTCATTTCGTTGGCGCCATCACAGGAGCATGCTACGATTAAGAAAATCGTGTCAGAGTCTCCTACGAAGCGCCGTATTCCCTTGGACTGGTTTACGGAGGGTGCACCTTCAGGAAAGGACCACCAACAGCCTAGCCTAAGTGAAGACAGCGTTCTCTCGACAAGCACATCGAATTCGACGGTGGGGAAACTGGAGTTATCGTACACATCGGGATCTTCTCTTGAGATGAAGCGGCCTAATTCGCTCATGGTTTCGAGGCATGACAAGCGCAGTTTGTCCGTTCCAGAATCGAATCGATCCACCAGCACTCCTGTGGGCTACAGCGGCCATAGTTTACACGCGTCTGATGCGATCAGGATAAAGCCCTACACCGAAGTCCCGGCAGGATTGCGTGAGGGACATTTTGATCTTCCGGACGGCGTGAATGGTTACGTTGTGAAGGTTCACGACAAGGACATTGGTTCGCTAATCGGCTACACCCTTTGCTCAACAGCGTATATTGATCAGCTGGAAGCTCATTTCGAAAAGAAGGTGAATATCGCAGAAGAACTGCACGCGTCTGAAAACATGGGCATTAGCGAAGTGTCCGCTCCGTCACCACCAAAGAGTGAAGAGGTTCCTGAGATCCCCACATCACCGGCAGACGATGCCTCACCAAGCTCTACTGCGACTACTGCCACAAATTCAGCGACTGTGGCCGACAAGAAGCAGGTGATTTATTTAAGCAAGTTGCGCTCGACGGACTTGCAGCATACTTCTATGAAGTTTTCCTACGCGGTTGGCTCCACGAACCACGAGTTTCGATGCGTGGCATACTTCGCAGCGCAATTTCACGCACTGCGTGCGCTTACCGTTCCGGGGAACGTCGAGTTTTTGAACTCTATTATCGAGAGCAAGCGGTGGGATACCACTGGAGGCAAGTCGGGCGCGTTCTTTTCGATGGTACGTCGTCTTCGTTTGTTACTCAAAACTCGGGGGTCTCGAGCTTCGCATTTACTCACGTGTGTATTGTTATTTGTTATAGACGCACGACAAGCGCTACGTGCTGAAAGGCATTTCCGTGACCGAATTCAACATGTTCGTTCACATGGCACCAAAATACTTCAAGTTCATCTCGCGGGTTGTAGAGATTCCGACACCGACGGTCATCACGAAAATTGTCGGTCTGTTCAAGCTCAGTCACAGTCGACGATTGCTGAAGCATACGGAATACATCGTGATCATGGAGAACTTTTCGTACGGGTTCCCACCAGGGCAAATGTACGACCTGAAGGGTATTTTTCGACGACGGTATAACGCCTCCAGCAGTGGCGAGGAAGACCACCACGAGTCGTTTAACAGCGTGTCGAACGTGCAAGTGTCTATGAACTTGCCTGTGTTGCTGGATGGGAACTTTTCAGAGCGCATGCCGGTGCCGGTGGCGCGGCCAGACCTGGAAATCATTGAGGCAGCTATTCAGAACGATACCGGGTTTTTGTGTCGGGCAGGAGTCATCGACTACTCGCTGGTACGTGTTATTTGCTTACCCATGCAGGTTTCAAGCGCAACCGTGTTTTACTTCCGTTGCTTACTAACAATGTGCTCTTTTGAATCTTTAGTTGCTTCGCTTTGACGAAGATAAACGACAAGTCATCGTGGGGCTCATCGACTACCTGCACCAGTTTGACTTTCTGAAGAAGATGGAGTCGACGTCGAAGGCCAGCTTGACGTTCCGCAATCCGACAGTGATCAGTCCAATTTCATACCGCCGGCGGTTCATGAATGCCATGAACCGCTACTTTGTCGGCATTGAGAAAGAGTTGGAGATCCGGATGCGCAAGCGCTGTGGGTTCAAGTCGAAGCCCGGTGTTCGTCCCAGTGGGGCATTGACGGCTTCGCCTGCGGCGGTGTCTACTACCAGCACCCCGAGTGCGTCAACTGCCACCGCGAAACCTAAAACGCGAGCCGACGAAGAAAGGCATGCGGCTGTGGCAGCCCGGCTCGCCGACAACATGTCCCTTACAAGCGAGTCCTCGCTGCTTTCTGAGCCGGTCAAGTCGGAGTATCGCTTACCTAAGCTCGAGAGCGACTGGACGAGCACGAAGCCGCGAGGACACTCGATGTCGCACGTATCGGATCACGAGGTGTGTTGCGAACGCGTGGCGCATAGCGAAGGCGAAGGCAACAGCTCGCCGTGCAGCTCGTCGAGCGAATCCACCAAGAGCTACCCGGCCACGCCGCACAACAACGACATAATCCTGGAAGAGCGCTGCTCATGACAACACGACGCCCCTTCTGGGCGCGTGATTCCATCGTTATTGACGTGGGGCTTGCCTCCTTCGGCGTGGGAGCCGATTTTTGATGGGAGGAAGTCTCGCGTCGACTGTGTACCGGTAGTATCAAAGAGGAGTAGTATTAATAACTATAATCAGCCTTTTACAACGCTCGATTTTGCTAGAAGTTCAGCCTGAAGACAGAGGACGAAGCGATACCAAGCTCATGGCGGCGGCGGCGATACTTGTGCACATCGTCGACGCCAGGCTTGTCGGTCCCAGTGCTTCGAGGGGGTTGATACATCAAAAGGAGCGTTGAAGAGCGCAGCAGCTCGGACCAATGCTGTACAACCGAGAGGCACAATGGACGTGTCGCTGTGCAGATTAAAATTCGCCTAGGGAAATGCACGATGGCCCAATCAGCAATGTATGCTTGATACATTGCTGATGGGGCTAACCTTGTTAAACGAGAGTACTTCAAGTATTTTTTTATAGCAAAGGCAACCAGACAGACTGACGCAGTTGTATCTGACTGTCGCTGTCAGCTACTGTAGTTGCTGTGGACCAAAGCGGTCCACAACTTCTGGGGATGCGCTCGCAGCAAATCGCTTGAACTTTTGAGCCAGGTCTCTTGCGCTCATGCCTGAGGCAGGACCTGCACCACGCGATGGAGCTGCGGGCCCAGCCAACAAGGGCAGCTCGCCCATGATAATCTGGCACCAGCGACTTGGCAGAGCTGTGCTTACAACCAGCGCGCACGCTTTAGCCGTCGGATCGCTCGAGCTGAGGCTACGGCTAAGGGAGACGCGTGGTGTGTTGTGGTTGAATCTCGCGAATCAATCCTATCCGTCGCATCTTTTGCTAGTTGGACGCCTGTCATACTGTACGCGAGTCAACACGCGAAACCAAGGTGAAGTTGGCGCTTGAAGTCCGCTTCAACTTCCTGTCCACCGCCGATATATGAGCCGGACCGCGCCAGCCACCTCGGAAGTGCAACCTGCGCTGTCAAGCTCGTGCTTCGGCTAACGTTTAGCCGCTCACTCCCCATTTTGCGCTCCGGGGCACAAGTGGCAGCAGCTTCGACCAGCCCACCAAGCCCTACGGTACAGTTTATCTCCTCTACCTATGCCGTCCGAGACCGACTAC
This sequence comes from Phytophthora pseudosyringae, assembly GCA_019155715.1. Classification (NCBI taxonomy): domain Eukaryota; phylum Oomycota; class Peronosporomycetes; order Peronosporales; family Peronosporaceae; genus Phytophthora; species Phytophthora pseudosyringae. The sequence continues at coordinate 100,906 of JAGDFM010000073.1, forward strand.
CAGGTGGCGCTGACGCCCAAGGGGTCCGACCATGCGTCCGAGCCGCTTGTCAACAACGACGAGGAGCGCTCGCTCGGAGAGTACTGCAAGACGCGGTTCACGACGCTCAAGCCGCCCATGACCAAGGTGGAGAACCCGTTCAAGGTGCTGGCGCTGCTCAACCGCATGCAGTGGCTGCAGTTCCTCGTGGCGTTCGTGGCCTGGTCCTGGGACGCCTTCGACTTCTTCACGGTCTCCATGACCGTCTCGGACCTGGCCGAGACCTTCGACAAGACCAAGACCGACATCACGTGGGGCATCACGCTCGTGCTCATGCTTCGGTCCGTGGGCTCCGTCATCTTCGGCATCGCCTCCGATCGCTGGGGGCGTAAGTGGCCGTTCGTCGTCAACAACGTGCTCTTCATCGTGCTGGAGCTCGCCACGGGCTTCTGCCAGACCTACACGCAGTTCCTCTGGGTCCGTGCCCTCTTCGGCATTGCCATGGGCGGGTTGTACGGGAACGTTGCCGCCACGGCCCTCGAGGACTGCCCTCCTGCCGCTCGTGGCATCATCTCCGGGATGATGCAGCAGGGCTACGCCTTCGGCTATCTGCTCGCCGTCGTGTTCGCCCGCGCTCTCGTCAACACCACCAGCCACGGCTGGCGCCCGCTCTTCTGGTTCGGAGCTTGCCCGCCCATCTTCATCATCCTGTTCCGCCTGTACCTGCCCGAGACCAAGGTCTTCCAGGAACGCCAACGCGTGCGTGAGGCAAGCCACAACATGACCAAGACGTTCGTCGCTGAGGGCAAGATCGCGCTCAAGCGCCACTGGCTGCTGCTCTGCTACATGGTGCTGCTCATGGCAGGCTTCAACTTCATGGTACGCTCATGTGTATTTGTCCATCTAGGTCGGGAGAAGATGCCTACCTAACTGAGACCTTGACTTCCGCTTTTTGTTTGTTTTTACAGTCGCACGGCTCGCAGGACCTGTACCCGACCATGCTCGAGAACCAGTACGAGTTCAACGCGAACCAGGTCACCGTGACCCAGGTCGTGGCCAACCTCGGCGCCATTGTCGGCGGAACCTTTGTCGGCTACTACTCGCAGGTCTTCGGCCGTCGTCTGTCGATCCTCGTCATGGCGGTCATTGGCGCTGCTCTGCTGTATCCCTACTGCTACATCAGCGACGAGACCATCATGATCGCCGCCTTCTTTGAGCAGTTCTGCGTTCAGGGGGCGTGGGGTGTCATCCCGATTCACCTCATGGAGCTGTCCCCTCCGTCCTACAGTGCCTTCGTCGTCGGTACGGCCTACCAACTCGGAAATCTGGTTTCCTCGGCCTCGTCGACTATCGAGGCCTCTCTCGGCGAGCACTTCCCGCTTCCGGACGGTGAGGGCGGCGTGAGTCGCTACGAATACGGCAAGGTGATCTGCATCTTCCTGGGTGTCGTGTACGTTTACGTGTTCCTGCTGACGTTTGTCGGACCTGAAGCGCGCGGTAAGGAGTTCGACGTCAAGCACGACCACGACCTCGAGGAGGCCGCGCACGTTAACCACGAGGAAATTGAGAAGATTCTCCACGGCGACGACGTGAGCCCCACCGGAACTAAGTCCATGAAGGCGTAAGTCAGTACAATATACTGGAATCCTGAACATGCTGAACATGTGCCAAAAGGCTTCTGCTGCAGGTAGGTGATGTGCATTGAACGCTTCATTACTGCTGGAACTACTTCAATGACTGATTCGTTTCTCTTATGCTATCGAACAGATCACTCTCGTTGTGACTTTGGGCATTCAGCTTTTGCAGCTACCGATCCGTTTCCCTTCGTCTTGGCCTGTGTGCTGAAGATAACGTCCAGGAAGCCAGGTCGCTTGCTTTCCACAAATGCATGGTCTGTGTGGTAAACTGCCTCGAATACGAGCAGCACTTTGATACTGAAGTAAAATAGTAGGAGCACCAGGGAACTCCAACAACCGCTTTTCCAGCTACTTACGTCCAAAAAGGAACCCGAGCATTCCACAGTGACGAAGTCGCGGTTCTTGAGCAGCTTCGACGACGCGTCCACGGCGAACCAATTGATTGTAATTTGGTTGGCGTTGAGCATCTTGCTGGTGTCACCGCGCTGGCTTTGCTTGTACCTGTCGAGCAGGTGGCCGTCAAGCACGTCGGTGTTGAACTCGATAAATTTAGCGTGCATGGCGTCCGTTGACAGGTCGAAGACGTCGACAACCTTTTCTAGTGTCGAGGACATTCTATCCGTAACAAAGTTGATTTGGCAATGAAATGTGGATCTCACTTGGAAATGTATAGCAGCGCGAGAATATTTTCTTATGGGGCACCTTATCATGCTGTAATTGTCTATAATAACAACTCCAGGTTTGTTAGAGTTTGGCATATTTGATCAACGCTGGGTGGCATGTCTGGATCAGTAAAAGTAGTGATAAGCTATACTCATTCAACTCTTGATGTGGACTGCGGGCAATGATCGTTACATTGGAAAATACGTGTAGAGAATGCTTCCGAACATATTCTTCTTGCCTGAGAACTGGGTCCAAGTACGACAAGTCTGAAAAGTGCATTGATATCGAGCGCAGGGATATCACCCAAAGAGGCTGTTTTTGAACTCTGAAATCTGGAATCGTGTCTTTAAAATCTCTCGAGCTAGATAGCTCGTGACAGAAACAACATGAGTTCTGGTTTCATCATTCTCATATCCTCAGCCAATATTCACGTCGCCGATCTACAACCCCGCATTCTGTATCACGTTGGATGTCAGACGAGTATGCACAGATCGATACAAGATTATCCTTAACAGCAGACGTAGACATCGGTACTATTTCTCCAGCGAGGAGCTGGCAGCCTTACCGGCTATAGCTTCAGAACGGATGACGGTACTTGAGTATTTCGGAGAGCGCTTTTTGATCGATCGCCGATTGAAGCAGAAACACCACATACTTAACCACGCGACGATACGTTTAGTGAATGAAGAAGTTCAGCAAGGAATTAGATGTGCGCAATGGTGCTTGGAATTAAATATGCGCGAACAACAAAAATGCCTTCCTTTGCTGCGGGTCTAGTGCTCCAGGCTAGCTTCCAGCGGTTACACGACTTGGCTGGACTGAAGCGCTTTGCGTGAGCTGTGCTGCCTTCATATACACACGGCAGGTAGGCGGGCGTGGTCTGACTGCACCGCCAGCATCATCACCACCGCCTTGCTTCTGGATGAGTAAATGACTTGACTTGGTTACGACGACGATATCTTGGTGAGGCGGTAGAAGACGTACTTGTCCTGGAAAGTAGAGACTGTCGTGGCGATCGGCTCGATCAGGCCCTCGTCCAGGAGCGCCTGCCCGATAAGCACGGCGTCAATAAGTGTGGAGGCAATGCGCATCTCGCGGATGACGTTCACGGCCTCGGCGCCCAAGAAGCAGCCAACGAAGCCCTTGTAGAACAGCAGCTTGTTCTTGCGCTCGAACACCTTGTGCAGCACCTTGGCCAGCAATTGCAAAGTCTCTTCCGTCACTAGTGCGTGCACTTCGTCGGTAGCCGTCGCGAAGTCGTAGTCCACCATATCGGTAGACTCGTTCGAGAGCACAGACTCACGGTAGTTGTTGGCGTTAATGGACGTGCGCCTCCGCGTGGCTGTGTCCGAGGCGAACGCCTCCGACGGGTCGTCGTACTCAAGCAGTTTGGTGAATCTGTAAAAGTTGTCCTTGGAATTGTGCAGCTGGTCGTCCATGCGGGACACGTGCTCAATAAAGCCAAGTCTCACGAGCACGTTTCCATACCTCGTCGCTGCCTGGTGGTCTTCGGCAAATCCACTGACCAGCATCTCCCGAACGGCATCGCCTCCCGTAAAGGCCTCCTTGTAAAAGTTAAACCTCGAGTGCCGGGTCTTGACCTCTAGGGCCGAGTTGAGGAAGCGGCACAGCGACTGGAAGAACTCCTTGGGCAGTCCCTCATGGAACGAGATGTTGATGCTCTTGAGGCGTTCCAGTCGTGCCTCCTTCAACGGCGCCAAATCCCCCACCGTCGAGATGGAGCTGATGATGGAGCTGCTGGTCGGGTCTTCGTCAAAAGTGTCTCCCTCTTCAGCCTCCTCCAGCTCCCGCTCGCGCTGCTCGTCCGGGTCCGTGCTCTCCGCGCGCAAGTGGCGGTTACTCTCATCCTCTCGGCCCCTGTCCACGTCGTGTTCCCCGTCGTCCTCGACGGACGACGACGAGTTGGTCGTGGAGTTCGTGGACCTGTCCGTGGCCAAAGTGTCCTCCGAGAGAGACGAGGCCTCGGTGCTGCCGTAGCTGGAGGCGGGCGTGGACCGCGCGGGGTGCTCTCCGAGCTCGGCGATGCTGGAGCTGACGCGCGAGGGCCGAGACGGGCGCCGCGGCTTCTTCTCGAACTGCTTAAAGTCCACCACGTCCTCCATGGACTCGCGGATGCTCACGATCTTGTCCAGCGCCTGCGTGGTGCGCGCCAGCAGCGCGCGGATCTCGTCCTGCGACGCGCGGCGGCTGCGGATCAAGTTCGGGAAGCTGTCGCCGCGGCCCAGCACGGGCGGCGGCGGCGCGGGCGGCAGTCCCGCCATCGGCTTGATGGGCTCGAGCTTGGGGCCGGTGACGGTGGCGTCCGGCGGCAGCGGCGACGGCTTGGGCGGCGGGAAGTGCGCGGGCTCCGCGTGCTGGGGCTGCTGCTCGCCGCGGGACAAGGCGCGAGAGAACTTGCGCATGTGGTGATCGTCCTTGGCAAGCAGGCGATTGACAAAGCGAGACACTGGCTTTCTGCGAGCCAGCAGGTCCTGCCAAACTGCATGCTAGGATATGCTTACTTGGAGAGAAGCGGCTTTCAGAAGCTGATTAAAGTAGGATAGCACCTGCATCTTAAAAACGCAAAGATTGATATTATCAGAATATGGAGGGTCGACGACGGTATGGGAGCGACATAGTGGATTTGCCCGCACATGGAGTCCGTCTGGAAAGGAGAGCGGAGACCAGATGGACCAGAGAGAATGGCAGCAAAGCAGACTGGGTCGACGACCGACGATAAACGCCGCAAGCGGACAGCTGAGTGGCTTCGCGCATGCAGTTCGTGCGTTCCCGGACGTGCAAGACCGCGATGACCTCAATCGGCGTCAATTGGCGATCCTTCCGCCCTTGGCTGCGTTGCATGTACTAAGATGATAAGAACGGTGTATATTGTACATGTAGTCCCAGGCGGCAGCACCGCACTGTTCGTGCGGTATCTGCTGCGCCGGACTCGTTACCAACCGTGTCGAATGGATTTCCCAACCTCCCGATGGCGCAGAACCATACCCGCAAGCCGCTACCGTTGTGTCTCCACCAGTGGAAGCACGTCATTTTCAATGGCATTGAGTTCTTCCAGGGATGGAGCGTGTTGGAGGAAACATCCACCGCTGGTTTCGGAGAAAATGAGCTGCCGCCAGCGCCCCCAAGCGAAGGTCCCCGGTGAGTAACAGGATACTCGCTCGATTCGAGACGGAGGTCGAGTTGGCAACCGCCCATCCAATGCGAAGCTGAAGCTGGCGCGACTAGCGCTATGCTCCCCAAACTAGCAATATCGATATACCTAAACTAGCTTCGTTTGGGTAGCTTCTCCCAGTTCCTGAAAGGTAGCCATCCTGAGTGAATGAACCGCGGCCGCCCCCTTGCCCAAGTTCTCGCTGTTCGGCCAGTGGCGTGCAGCTAAGAAGCTTCCGAGTCAACACACTTCTCAGGCCTTTCAGCCTTGCTAGATTACTGGACACCAAGCTTCCGACCAAGCTTCCGACCCACTTGGCTGTTCGCGGGTCGCGTAATCAGATTCCTTTTGAAGTTGCCGTCCAAGGACCATCACTCCTGCCGCGAAGAAGAAGTTTTTCCGCCACTCGAACGTCCGCCGCCATGGCGCCCACTCCGCCTCCTCCGCATACGAGCGTCTCCATCGACGACAGCAGCCTCCGCATCGGCGCCGCCATGTTCGACATCACGGGCCCCGCGGCCGAGGCCGGCATGTTCGGCTACGCCACGGCGGGGCAGCTCACCTCGGGCATCCACATGCGGCTCCGCGCGCGCGCCTTCGCCTTCCACGACCCGCAGACGCGCAGCCACTGCGTCTTCGTCTGCGCCGAGCTCGGTATGGTGTCCGAGTGGGTCACGCAGACGGTCGTGAGCCGCCTGGCGGCCCACCCGGAGCTGCCGCGCGGCGCCTACAGCCGCGAGAACGTCATGATCAGCGCCACGCACACGCACTGCTCGCCCGGCGGGCTGTCGCACTACTTCATCTACAGCGTCCACCCGCCTCTGCACGGCGCCGACCGCCAGAACTTCGAGTGCGTCGTCTCGGGCATCGTCGAAGCAGTAGTGAGAGCCCACAGGAACCTCCAGCCGGCGGAGATCCGCGTCGCGACGGGCCTCTGCCTCGGCGCGTCGGTGAACCGATCGGCCGACGCCTATCTGGCCAATCCGGAGCACGAGCGAGCGCAGTTCGAGCACGACACGGACAAGACCATGACGCTCTGGAGGTTCGACGGGCTGGACGGGTACCCCATTGGCATGATCAACTGGTTCGCGGTGCACCCCACGAGTATGGGCAACTGGTACACGTTGATCACGGGGGATAATAAGGGGTATGCGGCCTATGAGTTTGAGAGGGGGCAAGGCACGAAGCACTTGATGGACCGACCGAGAGCCTTTGTCGCGGCCTTTGCGCAGAGCAACGAAGGAGACGTGAGCCCCAATATTTGCGGCCCCAGACACCCATGCACACAGCACAAGGACTTTGAACGCATGGTGACGGTGGCAAACGCACAGCTTGCGACTGCAAGGGAGTTGTACGCCGAGGCTTCGGCGACGACGGCGATTCTAGGACAGATCAAGTTCGCGCATCAATACGTGGACTATTGCAGCATTCAACTGCAGAAACGATGGCAACTGCATGCCGAGTGTCCGACGTCGACGTCGTCGGGCTGTATTGGAGTATCGATGGTCAGCGGCACGGAATTTGATGGTCGGGGTGTGCCTGCAGTTCCTGAAGGCATTAGGTGGGGGACGTATCCAATGGTGACCACTCTCCCGGAACTCCAGTCCTTGCAGAAGGAAAAACCGATTATTTTTCCAACTGCACGCTACGGAATGTCCCCCAAAGTGCTGCCGCTTCAAATATTTTCTTTTGCGGATTGCTTGCATCTTGCGGCAGTCCCGTTTGAGATGACTACGATGGCTGGGAGACGTCTTCGAGCTTCACTTCATACCTCGCTCACAGAATTGCTGTCGGGAGTCAAGAATATTCACGAACCCGTGATTGCTGGGCTTACCAATGCATATTGTGGCTACATGACTACGCGGGAGGAATACGCCGTGCAGCGCTACGAAGGTGCGTCGACACATTTCGGACCAAACCAGCTTGTAGCCACGTGCCAACAGTTTGAAATCCTGGCTGAATCCATGTACCACAAGACCAAACATGGGCACGAAATGCTTGCCGATGCTGGTCTGGTGTGTCCCAGCATTAAGGGAATGGGGGTGCTAGACTACAATATTCCTGTTATTCACGACGGTGTGGCGTCCGGTGCAACATTTGGTGGTGTGGTTGCTGGTGCTGATGCGTTGAAAATATATGGATGGGGATCGACGGTCAACGTTCGCTTTCACGCTGCACACCCAAAAAATAACCTGCGAACTCAGGGCACATTTTTGGAGGTGCAGCGATGGCTGGAGGATAGCACTCGCAGTAAAAAGGGAGTCTGGGTACTTCACGCTGACGATGGAGACACCAACACAACCTTTAAATGGGAACGCCAAGGCACTTTCCGATCGGAAGTAACCATCGAATGGCGTATCCCAGAAACCACGCCGAAGGGGGAGTATCGCATCAAAGTGAACGGCGACTGCAAGCATTTCCTTTGGCGAACTGTCACTCCGTATTCGGGTGTGTCGTCGGCATTCCAAGTACTTGGTCCGGGTGCACCTCCTTGACGCCAGGAAAGATTCAATTGGGCATTAGATGTTGCGTGGTTTTTGTTTTTTAACGTCATGCGCAGGAGAGAGAGAGTAGATTTCAAAGCCGAAAACATGCTAACTTTGACAGACCTACGAGGGAAAACGTGTCGAGGGAGACAAATAGGAGCAACACGTCTTCAACTTGCCCAGAATAGTGTTCTTTCAATCCAGAGGGACGCACAAAATAGCATTGAGCTTGTGCGAGCATCTTCGAAACGCCTAGCTGGTATTCAAAAGTGTCGGAGCTTTCGACGTCGAAGTTCTTCAATCGTGTGGCCTGCGGTTGTTGCAGCAGGCGAATAGCGGGCTTCCGAGAGCCTTCTAAACTGAAATGGAAGAGCCTGTGTCTGCTGACGACGGAGGCCAGCAGCAGAATGAAGCCGAGTTGGCTGGGAGCGAACAAGTCGGCAGCAAGTCTGCTTCAAGTTCTCCGGAGACCGACAGCGACGGATTCGATACAGACATGTTCGCGTCCATGATGCAGCAGGAGCTGATCGCGTACAATCTTTCGTGGGATCCCTTGATGAAAGTGCTTCAGGCTCTGGGCGCATCGATGGCGAAGCAGCAAAGAACGCAGCAGAGCAACGATACTGCAATGAAGAAGATGGAAGATCAGGTCGCCGCTCTTCGTGGTGATCTGGCACGCGCTGAAGACGACAAGAAGGAAGCTGCTGCTGCAATGGAGGCGATGCAGAATCAAGTGGGTGAGATGAAGAGCCAACTTGAGGAAATTCTCCCGCTAGATGGCCAAGACGAACAACAGCAACGTGGTGGTGATGGTGAGGAGAAAACGCCGACGGAAGGTGCGAATGGAGAGGGCGATGAATCGTCGGCTGTGAAGCAGTCACCACGCTCTCCACGGGCGAACAGTATTGGTCGGCAGCCATTCGTGACCGCGAAGGACCTAGCTGATGCCAAGAAGGAACTGAGAAAGGAGCTGAAAAAGGCATTAGCGCGGGCGTTTGGCCACGATGTTATTGGTGAGGCCGATGAGAATGAAGATGATGAAGGTAGCCCAGAAGTGGGCGGCGTTGGAAGCGAGGGTGGTCCTAGAGCGACAGGATCACCCAGACGCCCTCCAGCAGAAGGGCTTCACCCTCCAGGATCTCCATCCACGGCCGCTGCAGAATTGCAGCACGATTTGGAAAAACTCCAGGGACTGCACGATGCACTGACCGCTAGGATGTCTGAGCATGACCAGATCCTTGACACGTTGAACGGCCGCATGGGCAAACTCGATGATCTCTCCTCTGAATTGTCTGGAAACGAAGCGTTGGTTACCCCAGGGAACGCTGTGTCTACCGATGGGTCGAATGGCAATGATGGTAATGGTGGTGAATCCTCGTCGCAAAACGGAAAGAACGGGAAACACGACGAATTGGCACTGAACGCGAACGACATTTTGAACGAATTGAAGGAACTGAAAGCAGTACAGGACGATCACGACCAGAAACTCAGGGAGAATGATCAGAGACTACGGGATAACGACCAGAAACTCCGGGAGCACGGCCAGGAACTCCGGGAGCACGACCAGAAGCTTCGGGAGCATGATGAAGTGGTGGAAAAGCACACCGCAGATATCAAGGCGTTGGCTGACAATCTTGACGACCTCAGTCTGCAGCAACAAACTGTTGCTTCGATGTACTCGGGTGGCGCCGCGAATGCGGGGTTGGAAGCTGAAAGTGGGAGTGAAGGCGCTACCACAGACGATCCCGGAAAGTCTGGCAAGTCTGAGAAGCAGGCTGGCAGAGCAATTGAAGCCGTATCACAGCCCCAACTCGATCTCTCGTTAGTATTTACGAAGCTTGCCGACCTGCGCCGTTCGACGGATTCCTCGCTGCATTCGCTACAGCAAACCATCAAGGGCGTTTCAGGCACTTCACAAAATCAGCAAGAACAACTGGATGCTCTTCGAAACAACGTGGTGTTCAATGAGCACCTGCAAGCTCACTTGGTCGAGGCTCGTTTGGCGATGCAGAAGGAACTTCTAGCCCGTAACCAAACGTTCCAAGACCGCACGAAACCTCAGTTGGTGGAGTGGCGCAAGGCACTTGAGCTGACGGAGGACAAACTTCTACAAGGAAACAGCGACGACGAAACGCTCCACGCTTTGCAACAGATGCAGCGCTGTTACCACCGGACGATACTATCGATAACCCCGTTGGTGAATTCACCGCTGAGCATTTCGGAGACACTGCAGACACTTTCGGACGAAGTGAAACAGCTTCAAAACGCCATTCGTCTAGGAGTAGTTCCGCTTCGAGTTTCAGACTACAATAATTCTGGTGAAGGTGCTGAAGGTGAGTCAAACAAGGATGATCGTGAAGAGGAGTACACACGCAAATTGCGGTATCTGGATGAAGAGATCGACGCAACTCTCCAGGTGAATATCACAACTGAGAAGAAGAATGACCCGTTGATCAAGGGGCTGGATGCAATGCGCGAAAAGGTTTGTCGATTTGTTGTTGTTGTTGACATAAATTGTGAAGCTGAGCTAATTACTTTCTGTTTTATTTGGTAGCTTGAGTTGCTCTGGTCAATGTGGCACCGAAACCACAACGTTAATAACGCGCATCCGAGCGATGCACTCGTTGCTCACGAGAACACCAGCGCCAGCGGTGGTGATGAAAATCATGCAGCACACGAAGAACGTCGTCACAGTCTCCAGCAGCGCAACCCTGATGGTCTGCGAGAAATGGAGCTGCGTCTCAGCGGTGCAGTGCGACGCCTTGCAATGGTCGAGGAAGACATTGAGCGACTAAACTCCCTAACAGCGGAGTTCAACGCATCCGACGCTCATAAAATGAATGGGAATGGGGGGTCCGACACAGGAGGAGCGGCTGCCAGTCGACGCACACCTTCAACGAACAACTTACGGACAGAGTTGGTCATGGAGGAAATGGAGAAGTTGCGCAAGGACATGTACGCAGAAATCGCCAAGGTTTCATCGCACCTAGAAGGAAATAATGCGAGCGGAGGTGGCAGCAGCAGCAGCAACAGCACAACCAGCCTTTCGGATCATCGGAGCATGGTGGCAGCAGCAGCTAAGCAGGGCGACGTGCTAACGGATCTCTACTCGCAGATGACGGGTCGGGAGCTCGATACCAGACTGTACAACTCACCCGAAGGCCAGAAACAGTTCTATGACAACTTCATCAAAGAAGTCACCAAGAAGGTTTCCAGTCTTATCAACGCCGAGAAGGGCGGACCCCGTGGTCCTGGCATCGGTGGTGCTGCCAATGCCAATGTCAACTACCGGTTGTTGTTGGATAATTTCGCGCAGAAGGTTGACGATCGTCTCGAAGACGCTCGTGAATTTACTACAGAGGAGTTGGCAAGGCTTCGGAGAGAGCTGATGGAGCAGCTCAAGATACGTTTTGAGGTGGCAATACGTGACATTCGTGGCGAGTTGATGCTATTGCAGCCAACCGATGGAGACTCGACCGCTATGGGAACCAAGCCTGTCATGTGTGTGGCCTGCAGCCGACCTGTACCGGTGTCGTCGGTTATCCGTGAGGCTGGATCACAACCCGCTGAGACGAACCCCGAACCAGCGAATCCATCTCTGCCTGCAGAATTTGTAAGAGAACCACGCGTTGAAGCTACCACTTCGTGTTTTTAACCGGACGTGATTGTTTGATGCACAGGACTACGATCGTCAAGACGACGAGTTCGTCTTCCGTGCAGGGTTCAAAATGCCAGCGAACGACAGGTATGATGGGTGTTGATAGCGGTTAGTGCAATGTTCGTGCTCACCGGCCTGAAATCTACTTTCCTTGGTACAGAAAAATGGTGACTCTGCCATTCCTGACGACTGCCATGCGCAACAAAATGGTACTCAACAAACCCGAAGGGAAGAGAAAGCGGCCGCCACGTCAAAGCCACCACAGCCGTGTCGATAACGTCGTCCGAGAGGTAAGGTAAAACAATCGGGCAAGTCCGAGCCACATAGCCAAAGGGGCAGATGGGGCTTTGGAATGTGCCTCGACGTGTTGTCCTCGGTGGCGAACTCGTAGTTTTCATTGATGCTGATTGCGGTTGTTGTCGTGTTTTTCCAGGCCATGGAGCTCGACCGCGCGTCTCGAGGCCGAGGATTCGATGCACAGTAGTGAGTGGACTAGACCAAAGAACATCAAACGAAATACACATGCATAGGCAGCAGATGTAGAGCACGTGGATCGTTGCAACTTGAAGTGCTGGCAGCCTTGTGATAAGGGGGCGAGGCCATGGATTCTCCTACACCACAGTACACCTAGTTCTCCGCATCAACCACGCACAGCACAGCTGGCAGTCAGCCCACTCGCAGAGAGACTGAAAAATATGCGCTTTCCAGCTGACGGATGAGCTGTTGCGTGAGCTTTTTAGTTGTTTTCATGCTGGCTTCTCGTCGTCGGCATATTGCCACCCATCCACCTGGACGCAGCGTGATGGCAAGTCGACCAGCTGACGAGTCTCGTCACGAGAGGCCGGAACTGGTAAGCTTCAGCATGCTTTGCTTTTCGACCATGTGCGACCAAAGATCGTTACATGTATTCCGCCTCGCGTGTGCACAATCGAAGCGATAGTCACGGCAGTCTTGCTAGCCGTAGCATGTATCCTGCGCGCTTTAACCGAGTCGAACGTGGATGTCGTCGCGCCACGTCAGAAAATGCGATTGTCGAGCTTCAAGCTCGCGGTCAGTTGTGGGGAACCAGCAACAAGCAAGCAAAAGCTCTGTCCAGTGTCTTCAAGCAGGAGACCTCGACTGAGGACTCGGATACCTGTACGCTGACCATGACCCGGGACTCCTGGGTCACGGTCAGCGTCAGGCGGCTGAAACCTTGCCTCTCGTGCACCGCTGCTAGCTCCGCGAGTGAAAACACCTGTAAACACTGCAAGACAACCGAACGTCGCTGCAGCACGTGCGCTGCTCACCGGATGACTGCGACTGACGCACGTTGAGCGTAGCCTATTGCCACCGTTTTACGTCGCGCTCGCCTCCGCACCTCGCGGTCGAGGCAAGGCGAAGAGCACCAGCGGTCGCCGCCACCAATCGAGGGCAGCGTACCGAGCAACGTTTCCTAGATATCGATACAGTACAGCCACACATCTGTAGGTGAAGGACGGGCTCACCAAACTGGTCGACACGAATTACCTGTACCACCGCCCAGTAGTGGCACTGGTATCTGGTATTCATTCGGCGTGTCTTCCGCCCCGCGTCCAACGTACACCTGTAACCAAGCGCATGTGTTGTACCGCCGCGCGGTCGTAATGGTGCTATGTTGGTCTACTAGACCACTAGACCGTCTAGAGACTTCTACTGTACATGTAGGTATCCCGCGCCGGGTTCACCTTGATGGTGACTGCGCACCGAATTCGGGACTTGCAAAGGCCACCCACCTTTCCCGTCGGCCATGTCCTCTCCACCATCAGCGATGACGGCGAGGAATAGCTGGTTGTCTGGCAGACTCGATCGTTTGCTGGCAGAGATGAGCCGCGCTTCAAGTCTCCGGTCGCCCGGGACGCCAGCTGGAGGCTCGGACGCGCGACCAAACCTCTGTACCGCCTGTACATATTGCTCGGCCCCGCTCTGTGAGTCCTGCAAATCTCGCGTGGTTTCTGCTCTCTCTCTCGCCCCCGCTCCATTTGGTGCCGTGCGCCAGTGCCCAGGCTTGGTACATGTACGCAGCAGTGCTGGGCCCCAAACGTGGGGGCCTTCAGTTTGCGTTTTCGGCTCGAACGCTCGAGACTCGAATATGAACACCGCGAACTTCAGTCGCGTGGAGGCGCAGGCCATCGCCAGGCGCAACGAGGCGCCGAAGCAGCAGCTCCCGCTCCGGCGGGGCCACTTCGGGCGGGTGCGCATGACCCGGGACGACCTGAACAAATATATCGCCACAGCCAAGTCGCTGCTGGACGAGGCTCTGAACAAGGCGCGCGGGGACCGTGAGTCGGGCAACGTCGACTACCGGTCGTGGAAGCAGCTCGGGTCGCACGCCGGCTTCAAGCGGTTCACCAAAACGGGTGACAACAGCAGAGACCTGCACTACCGTCTGCAGGGGACCGTGCGGGCGTCGCTCAACGACCTCATGGGCATCATGTACGCCGACTCGACGGCGCAGGTGGTGGAGCGCCGCGAACTGCTGTACAACGACAGTCTGGACGCGCAGACGCTGTGCGTGCTCAAGGAACGCAGCGCCGAGAACATGCAGGAGCACCTTTCGATCCGCTGGCAGGCGATCAACTTGAGCAACAACAGCCCCATCTACCAGCGGGACATGTGCTTCCTCGAGTACACGGGCGTGGCCACCGACATCGACGGCATCCCCGTGGGCTTCTGCATCAAGCAGTCGGTGGAGCGCAGCGAGTGCGTGTCGCTCAAGGAGTCGCACGGACTGTCGCGCCTGGATGTCTCCGAGGTCCTGCTGCTGCGGCCAACGCAGAACGCCAGCCACACGGACATGATCCTGGACGGCGTCGTACGGCAGCCCGAGAACCTGCCCGGGTGGCTTGTCAGCTCTTTCCTGGGCAGCGTGGCCACGTGTCTGAGCAAGCTGCCGATCGTCGTGCAGGAGAGGCTGCTGGCCAGGTTGCCCATGATCAGCGACTGGCAGTTCGTGCCGATCTCGTCTCGCAAGACCTGCCACGTGTGCTCGAGCAAGTTCGGCCTGCTGTCCAAGAAGGTCAACTGCCGCAGCTGCGGTGAGGTGGCCTGCAAGTCGTGCATCGTGACGCGCACGGTGGGCGAGACGACCAAGTTCTGCACCAAGTGCATCCTCATGGTCTCGACCCAGGCCGAGTCGATCGTCCCGGCGTCGGACTTCGGCTCGGCCTCCTTCATTACCTCGTCGTCCTCGGACCGCAGTCGCAGCCGTCGGGACTCGGAGACGTCGGTATCAACGACCTCCTCCATGCACAGCAAGGGCGCGATGATCGTGCCCCGGATGCGCGTCGACATGAAGCTCCTCGACGACGCCAAGGCCAGCCGCAACAACTGCAGCATCTCTAGTACCGCCAGCGAGACGAGCTTCGAGAGCTCCAACTCGTACTGCATGGACCGCCGAAGCAGCGACGCCCCGCGCTACGGCTCGCTCGATGAGGAGGTTGTGCAGACCTTGGACACCACACAGATGACTCGCTCTGCTCGCGGCATGCCGCCGACGCTCGTCGGCCAGAACGGCCGGCCAGTGCCCACCGTCGAAACCGTGGAGGACTCGATCGCGCAGCAGCGATACCTGCTCAAGGAAATGCTGTCGCAGGCCAAAACGTACCAACAGCAGCAAGCGCGGGCATAGGAATGTGCCTCTGGGGTCTCCCTTCCAAAGGAAGAAAGGATCGAGGCTGTGAGCCACGGGGAAAATGTGCGCCGCCAAAGCCACCCTTTAGTAGTTAATTGCGTGTGATTGCAGTGGACGAGTAGGAAGAGAAGCATTGAGTAGTTTGTCGTGAGTATTTATAATGAACTTGACGCCTTGAGTGTGTGAACTCGCGCGGCTTTCATCGTCATCGCGCTGCATAGAACGCCTCGGAGGTGTTCGACGCGAACGAAAAGCGCAGAGGATCTTGGCCTCTCTCTTTCTCGTTTACAGTTAAACTAGCGAGCCTCAAGTTGACCAAGGATTCGAGAGACTATCCATCTTGGGGATAGCCTAACCGGTAGGCCCAACGGCAAACAGACTTTACGGTCTTATGCAGGGTTGAAATAGTACGCGAGGTGGAAGTCTTCACGCCCGGACGAAGCCTGGAGGAGACCACACCACGACCCGAGGACGTCGATGAGGCGCTGACAACAACCTCCACCGTCGTGACGAGGGCAGCACAGTCAATTTTACTCAAGAACCAGCACGATGGCGTACTGTGGATCTGTCGGCAATGTCAACGTGCTGGCCATCATGAGCACGGATCTGTTCGACGAGTCTCAAGAGAACCCGTTCCTTCTCCAGCAGCGGTCGCCGTCTCCGTCCAAGCAAAAAATGGCTAGTCCTGGATCGCCGCAGCGGGCTGTGTCCTTCAACAAGGGAGCGGAGCTGCCTCTAGGTGATGCACCAACGGGGTGCAATTATCGCGTCCCCGGCGCCGGTTCTCCCTTCAAGTCATCACCGCCCTCCCAACCAGCGTCGCCCCAGTATTCCCCAGGCCGCACAGTCTCCTTCGCTGCTGCTACTTCCCCCACTCGTAGCATTTTGAAGCGCCAATCCAGCTACGACTCCGACGTCTCCACAGTTCCATCATCTCGTGACCAGCAGCAACAGCAGCAGCAAGCGATGAACCCCGTCGTGACCGATTCGGAGCTGCACAAGCTGTTATATTCCTTAACGCGCTTCGGGCTGGCGAATGATGCTAATGGCGCGTCGGAACCAGGAACCAGTCCTCAAGACCAGCCAGTGCAGCCGCTTGGCTCAAACCCGCTGTGGTTTCGTGGAGGAGCACCAAATGGCGAGCCACTCGGCCCCGTGCCGGAAGGTCGTGACGAAGCTGAAGGAAGGCGTCCGACTCGCGCCAGCATGGCCAAACGCAGACGCTCCAGCAAAAACGTGCCGCGTCAGGACCCAGTGGGGCGATCGCGGGGGTCCGTCACGTATGCGACTGTGAAGAATCTGCTGCGCGGTGGTGGACCTGCTGGACGCACAGCTCTTAAGAGTCCAACTGATGCCCAGCGCAAGAAGAGCATGGGCACGATCTCGTCTCGGCTCAAGATCAACCACAAGTTCGTGCGGCCGACGATCCTCACCGACGCCTACCACCGAGTGTACGTCTGTCTTTCCCCTCTCTACACGTTATTCGTTATCCTTCGTGGCGCTAATAGTGATGTTCTGTTCTGGCATGTGTAGGAGCGACATGAAGCTTGGCACAAGGTCGCTCAAAGTGCAGGCAAAGCACATCGCATTCCCTGAGCGTTGGGAAGACGATCTCTGCGAGCGCGAGGAGGCCGATCGAGACATGCCCAGCCCCAAGGGCCAGCTCAGGCGCAACTCGTTCATCGCGCTGGAAACGTTGGACAAGATCGGCACTCGTGCTGCGTGCCCTGTGCATTTACTTGACGAGGACAAGCCCGACTATTCTCGCGTGAGTGCTCGCGTGGACAGCTACAACCACGTGCGCAGTCCGAAGCGCGGGCTTCGACGCCCGTCTACTTGGCTCGCTGGTGCAGCTCTGGATGCGCGCGTGGCTTACTACGAGGAACACTGAGAGGTTCAGTAGTCTGTGGAGTCTTTCGCCCGTATAAACTAACGCCTACACAGTTTATTATCATTTTGAACGTGGTTTCAAAGTTGAAGTTGAAGTCGCCATCACTAGGTTGTTTTCCGGTGTTCGAAGCTCAACTGGGTTTCTGCAACGTATAAAGTAGAAGCTGAAAACACGGGTAATGTATACAAGTAAACAATCGACACTACGTCCTCTGCTAGACTATCAATCAGGCGGGCGGTCCACTTCATTCGTGGGCAACACACCCGCTCCCTCATAGTGCGAGGGGAGACCTCGCCACTTTCAGCATCTCCTCATGCTGCTGGCACTCGCGCGCCCCAGTCGATTCGCTGGAAGAGCCCGTTCGGATTCTCATGACTGGTGCTAGCGGGTGTATTCTTCACACTTGTGTTCGCATCAAGTCTGCTGGACTACCGTCTCCATTCGGTACTGGCGACCACGATAGCTGTTGCCGTACTTACCCTCGCTATGCGCCATGCACATACCGTTACGCTGGGCCCACTTGGAGCAACCGCTCGGGTGGCCGCAGCGGCGACCGCCACCATGTGAACGGCAGAAACCATCGCCCTGCGAGCTCTTGCAGCAGCCTTCCACACGGCAGCGCACGCCTCCTCCGTGGGCCTTGCACATGCCGCGCGACTGCGCTGCCTTCACGCATCCGTCCACGGTACAGCGCTTGCCACCTCCGTGGGTAATGCACAAGCTTCCACTTTGGCTGGCACGCGAGCAGCCGTCGACACTGCACCGCCGACCTCCTCCGTGGGCCTTGCACAGTCCTCGTGAGCGCGACAGGTTCTGGCAGCCTTCGGCTGTGCACATCTTGCGGCGCTTGCCCTTCGTACTCGAGCTGGACGTCGGGGTACCACCCACGCTCATCGACGAAACACTGCTAAGCGCGGCCGCCGCCGCTAGCACCTTGGCTTGGCTCTCTCCGTCGTCTGAATAAGCGCTGCTGATACTTTCTTCACGCGCACGCAGCGGCCTTGCCGGGAGCGTTGTGTACTTGGTTTCCATCTGTCCACTAGACGACGGCAGCATTCCCTTATTAGAGCCCGAAAGATCCTGCGAGTTCAAATCACGGCACAAGGACGCAATGTCCTCGAGCAGCGGGCGTGGCCCACGGGTCGTCACGTACGCCGAGTTCTTCGGGTGCTGTCTCTGGTCATGAACATCCGGCGGGGGCGTCGGCAGCAGCGCGTCCTGTAGCCGCCGCATATCCATGCTGCTGGTGTCCATGGGCGTCGGTGTGTCCTTGTTAAAGTCGTAGGGCGACGGCAAGAGCGTCACGTCGGGCGTCGGAGTCCTCAACTGGCTCATCCACTCCTCCATCACGGACGAGAAGGGCGCAGACAGCGCTCCGGCGGGGCCGACGGGAGGCTGAGCCGGGCTCGCAAGGTTCTGGGCTTGGCGCGGCGGGCGCAACGGGCGGGTCGTGTCAATAACAGGACTGCGTCCTATAGGCGTGGGGGTCACGCCGACCGCGGGCGTGAGCGGCGTGAGCATGCCAGGAGAGGGGAGCGACGACAGGGCGGGCGACGGCGCCGAGCGGAAGGAGCTGGAGGCCACGGCGGCGGACGGCACCAGGTCCGGGCTGGGGAAGGCCGCTTCACGCGCCGCGGCATCGTAGTCCAAGGGCGACGGGTGGGTCACCGCGGAGGCAGCGGGGGTGGCTGTGGCGGACGCTGAGGCTGAGGCGGCGGCGGCGGAGCCCGGCGTGAGACGTTCATACTGGACGACGGGGGCCGCCTGCGTGGCCGGCGTGATGCGCTCGTACGTGACGCCGGGGTAAAACCTGCTGCTGCTGCTGCTGCTGCTGCTGGCGCTCGCGTGGTGGCTGTGCGTGTATCCGGCGGTGGCCGAGCCCGTGGCGTTGGCGTAGGCGCGCGACTCGGGGCCGCTGAGGCGGTGTCGGTGCTCGTCCGGCTCGTCCTTGCGCTTGCGGCCGAGGATCGACAGCAGCTCGAAGGGGCGACCGAGCTTCTCTCCCAGCGGCATCTTGGGCGGTGGCTGCTGTGCTCGGCTCGGTGTGTGGCGGCGTCCCTCCTGGCTGCGCGGGTTCCTCGTGTTCGACGGCGGCGCGGCTTGGGCGATTGCCGGGGCTTCGCGAACTGAAACCTGTGAGTGGGGGCGGCCAAGCGGGATGGTGAATCTGAAACGCCAGATGGACTCTAAATGCAACTCATTCTAAATCGACAGGTGCTCTGCGAGATGACGAAGGCTCCGAGCGCCTTGAGGCGATGTCCACCGCTGGCCCCAACGCCTCAAACACGAAAGCGCGACGCTGGGGGTATTGCCGTTGCCTTGGACCGAACTTTCGGCGCCGAGCTAGCGTCGTAGCACACCATATCGATGGACCGACTGAGTGCTGAGAAGATCCGCTCGCACAAGTGGGGGTTTTGCCAGCACTCGATTAAAGCAGCCTCCGTCTCAAGCGGAACAAGCGCTTCCTGTCCGGGGCAACGGAAAAAAACTCGATTTGCTCCCCGTGATCAGCCGTGTTCTTTGCTGAACAGCTTTCCCATGATGCAGTCGATGGATGGGGTCGATGAGCACCTTGAAGATCTGCTACACAGCTCAAGCAAGTTATGTGAGCCTTTTACCTAGTTTACAACACCAAGCAAAAAAACTCGGTCGATACAGTAGGTAACCGAGTCGGTTGCAGTGCACTGTACCCCCCTGCCCGTAGCAGATCATTTGAAGTAGATGACTTCTGCAAGACTTGTCCATCCGCGATCAATAACGGCGATCGAAGTGGCGTTTTAGCGGTCCTAAAAAATCCGGCTAGCTGGTGAGACATTCTTGAGAAAACGGGACTGCAACTCGCGATTCAACTCCGCCGAGGAACTATGTGTGGCGTGGTCAGTTACAAAGGGCACTTTCGTCACCTACGCGACCATTGCTGCCGAGCGCCTGCAGCGTTGGCGACTATCACTTGACGCAAGTGGTCGGCTGCGTATAATACCCGGCGGCACTCGAGTCTCGCTGTGCTGATAAACGGGAATTATAGCTTTCAAGAGAGGGGGGGGGGCATGCTTGGGGTCCAAACCTTGTCAATGCCTGCGGTTTAACATCCCTGCGCGGAGCACGCGGTATTAAATCCAGGACCTAGCAGTGTCGTTAGCGGAGGTGAAGCTTGCGAGCCGCAGCAGGCTAGCATGGCGGTAAGTTGGAGCCCATGCCATCCGTCCTCCCATTTTAATCGGAGTGATGCTCTCGTAGAAACCTACGAGAATACCGGTTTTAAGGGCCTCTGCCGATTGTCTGTGTGGGTAAAATCCTACGAAAATACCGACGAATACCCCTACCCCTTAATCGGTGCGGTCCGGACATAGATTTAGACGTATCCTAAAATATGGCGCTCTAAATTCTTGTGCACTGGACAGAAGTAGACCTGCTGGAATACCGGCCAAGGATCGAAAGCTGACGGGCCATTGCTATTAGAGTCCGGCGCGTCCGTCCTGGCCGCTGCAATGTCTCCAGTGAGTCACCTGGCTCATATTGCGACGTTGGCCAGGGTCGGCACAAACGGAGCTAGCAGCTTTGCATCCTACAGACATCCCCACGGAAGCGCTGGTCAGCTGATACTTTACGAACGTCGCTGTGCGTCAAACCGACCTAGGCAAGAGGTGGTTGTAATTACCAGTGCAAACCTTACTGCTATTATACGAGAAGTGATGGTGCTTCCGAAGCCACAGCACTTGCCAACTCGGAAAAGTCGCATTTGGTTACCTGCCATACGGATCAGATATTGATCAGGAAATGGAACACGGTTGTGGTGGCTGCACCCTCAGACCGCGGAAGAAAAGCAATTTCTGGACATGGCAATAGGGCTGCTCGCTGAGGAACTCGTCGCGGGGCCCGCCTACGGAAGTACCGAGCGGCCATGCTTCGCGGGTGCCCCCGCTCGGGTTTGCTAATTGCAAATTGCTTCAGGTACGCTATTCCATACGCTCACTACCGTAAAACTTATGTTTTGCCACACAAAACCCAGCATTTAAAAACCTACTCTATTTCCTGATCAGCTCCGTATCGGATCCATTTGGAAATCTACACAGCAACTCCGCAGGTCATCATATCCGTGCCAGACACATTTCGGACCACCCACCAAACATACAAAATCCAAGTAAATAACAAGAATGTAGCCATCTCGACATTTGTCGATTTCTCTTCATTCATTCACCAGATTAATTTGAAAAATCTACAATTGATATGTCTGGATATTCTCGCTAGGTTGGCGTTAGATTTGAGATGAAGGACACGAGATATCCTGACTCAAATCAGGCCCCATACAACGCCTGTTGGAGCAAAATCTTCACCATTGAAGTTTAATATAGGATTTCGCGTTTAATATAGGATTTAGTATAGTGGTCTGAAATGTGTCCGGTAGAATGGACAGTTTATGCACACCTTTACGAACCCAAGACGTTTCCAAATGTGGTGTCTGGCATGGATACCAGAAAGGTTCCAACTCGGTTGGACTGCTTCCGGTAGCAACGGTATTTAGTGTTTTGGCCGCTTTTAACCTTACCGTATTCCTTATGTGCTTGCTGACATGCATCTGCATGATTTGAGGCAGCAAATTCCCGCGATAGCCTACAGTGATCTTCACTAAATGTTTCGTTAGGCAACAAAAATCATATTAGGCAATTATTAAAATAGGGGGTTTCAAAGTACTCATAAATGAACCTCATTTTTTAAACCAAAAATGAGCCAAAGATGAGTCCAAAAATGGGCCTCAGAAGACGCATCATTGGACAAATGTTTTGCTGATCTCAGATTTCTGACCTTTTTACACTTACATAACAACTCTCGGCGTTAAACTCCACGAGGCGGCGTCATTATTGAACTCCTCATCTTTGGTAAAAAATGAGGTTCATTTATGAGTAATTTGAAACTCCCTAATACCACTAATTCCTCACTGCAACCTAAGTCGCCACGATGTCTTGAACGGTTCGATACTATAGCCCTCAGAGCTTGAAGTTTGAGCCTTTTGGCGATCACAGGGGCCCCATATTTGCGCCGTATATTGCACGATCACACTTTCAGCATCGACTGCCTAAAACGTGGCCGGGCGGACGTACCGGGGTAGTTAAAGCGAGCAAGTTGAGGTTAGCACACTGCTGCTCGAGTATTTTTCGTTCCTTACACCACAGGTAAATCATTTTGCGCTTCAGCTCTTGTAGAATGTTTATACTTTGCTGGTACAAATACTTAGGTAAGCGTTGCACCAACAGTATGTATAGCAAAAACAAACGACGTATCTCGAGCTTCAGGCTGTTCTAGAAGCATGACCCGGTGTGTTTGGGGTCTTGCGGTTACTACTGCACACGCGACTACGTCCTGTTGGCCTTCACATGCTAGGCTTCCAAGGCTCCTCACAAGTGTCAGTAAACCAACTCCGTCAGCAAGCACATAAGGAATACGGTGCTGCCAGAATCCTTTCGCCGCGCCCGACCAACAATCCTGCGCCGCGCCGCCCGAGAACGTCAGTACAGTGCTGTGGTACGTTGCTCCGTGGTGCCGATAGTGTCCTATAGTGTGCTAACCGTGTGTTGTTGTTGTATGTCCCGTGTTGTGCGGCCTAGGGAGGGATCTATGTGGAGCTGTACGGGTGCTTGGCTGCGCGCCGCGTGATTGGTTGCGTGCCGCGCGCTTCAACTGTTGGCCTGCTTGCTGGAATGCGTGTCGGACCGCTCGCCGCGTGCTAGGATGCATGCCGCGTAGTGGGAGACGTGTTGGGCTGCGTGCAGCTTGGTGGGTTGGCAGGGAGTTTGGGTTGGGGGGCTGAGCTGAGTGATGTTGCTGATCTGGATGGGTGATTCGCTGCATGCCACGTGACAGGCTGCGCGCTAGGATGGATGCTGGGCTCGGTCTTGGCATGCATGCCCGCTGAGCGGAAGTATCGCCGTCGATGCTGATTAACACATGACTAACCCCGTGCCCACGGAGCTCTAATGGTTAAGCGCCAGGCCTTCAGCCTGGTGGTTTGGGTTCAATTCCCAACGTGGGCTTCACTTCTTTGTGCTGTGTGTTCCCTTTACTATATAGGCTGGCTATCATTGCGCGAATGTATCACACACAAGCGTACGTCTTGCATATAAGTCTAACCTTCTTTTCTGGCTGCTATGCATGCCAACTACTGGGTTAGGCGGAGAAACGGCGGCTGTTATGCATGCCAACTACTGGGTTAGGCGGAGAAACGGCCTGTCTTCGGCGTTGGATCGACAACATCGCCTTTGAAGTAACGTTCTCGATACTTGTCAATTAGGCTATTCAGGTGCCCAGCCATTTGCGCGCATGGCTTTGACGACGGTGCCGACAACAACGCCCTGTGAGCCCTGTTCTCCCAAGAATTCCAGCGTGCATTTCTCCGCCTCGACCCCCAGAGCGTGTACTTCGACCTTGTACGCATACGACGCTGGATCCAGCTTGAAGCCCGAAGGTAAGCAAAGCATCATATACGACATCGCGTTTCTGGACTCATGAAGAACTGCTTTGCTGACTATTGGTGATTCATATATGCGTGGCACAGCGGTGAACCACTCGAACAAAATTGTTGCTAGCTTCTTCGAGACACGTTTGCGCACGCCCTTTGGCTGCCCTTGCGCAGGTTCTTCGGAACGTTGCTGTGTAGTGCTGCGTTTGCTCAATAGATGCTGGCTTCGCCTCCAATGCTGCAAGCCTTTCTTCTACGCACGTTTGACGCAGCAGCAGCTTATCCATCTGTAGCCGAGAAACGCGAGTACGTATTTCGGAGCTGCAAATACTGTGTCTTTCTTTCTTCTGCAGGCGGATGGAATGCAGCACGAAGTGAGATCGAGCAGGCTAGCAGCTCCGAGCCGCGCATGTCGAGCACGTCAAGAACTTCATGGATGCGGGGGTGTACGGGCTATCTGGGCTGTGGCGTTCCATGTCAGGAAAGTGCATGATCAGCGTCGCCATAAAGACTTCAAGTACCTGCGAGTCTACGTTCCAGGTCGTCGTTGGGAACCCGGAGACTGCGGCGAAAGGACGCTCTGCAGCTTGTGTGGTGTAGCGGGATCGGCCAGAAACTTGTTAAGGTCTGATCTAGCTTCCCAACAGCGCCCAGACACCGACTAACGGAGGGGGCCCCCCGATGTTCCGTGATCTGCTGAACTTGTTCTCACCTTGTGT